>BPLS01028195.1:0-12186 GCA_019656275.1 Rhododendron kiyosumense
CCCATCTAATTCTGGTACTTTACATTTAAACTCATGCTTTGGTGATACCTCTAAAGAAAAGTATCTGACATTGATCTAGCCATTATGATGTAATAATAGCAAGCAATTAAGGTCTGATCATTAAGGCACTAACCTTCCCCTCTGATGGAGAACGTAGACCTTTGAAATCAACAACCACATGAGCACAAGTCAAGATAGTGCCATCCGAATCTATGATAGTTCCAGAGCCGACACTCTTTCCCATGGTCAGTCCATAAATATCTGACAACAGAAAGTACACCAATCTAAAATCTTGATTTCTCAGCAAACACCTTAAACTTTGCATAATAAATTTGACATAGGATACCCCGCGGAACTGATAGATTGACCACAGCAGGACCAACCCTTGCAGCAGCATTGGCAATGCTGTCTCTACCCAAACATCCACGACTAGTATTTGCTCCATCTCCGACCTCCCCTGAAACTCCCTTGCTTATGTCTTCCGATGGCACAGAGCCAATTCTAGAAAACAATGACGGAAGCTTTCCTACAATTACATAGTATGGAAATGGGGTGCAATGCTAACATGATCAATAAAGAAAGAAGGCAAAATAAGAACGACAGACCATATTGCATAGGATCCAGTGAGACATATGAAGGACGGGCAATCATCTCCCGCAAAGTTCTCCATGGCCACGATAAGGATTCAAGCAACGGTGAAGGAATTGCAAGAGATATACTTGTCCCTAAAATTCATGTAAACTGTCATTAGATGATTGCTCCAAACAAATAATGCACCGTTTAAGTTGGGAACAAACTTCTCTTCCTGGTTTTCATGACTCGTGAACCCTCCAAGCATCATAAATACCAAGTAAATTACTGGAATTCTCATATAACTACCATCATTAACAGGAAAAAATCCAAGTCTCACTTATTGAATGACAATCCGAATCTAGCATGATAAAGCGCTCATAGTTGCAAACTCCATTTCAAATTCAAATACAACCCATCAAATCTCATTTTAGCACTTCCCATCTAAAATTTGGTCAAACCCCTTGATTTAAACTCCAAATTTCCCATGTTTTCCAAGAAACCCCAAACAGAGGGAAAGGAATAAGTTTATATATTTCCATCTCCAAATAAAATTAAGTTCTTACTTAAATCAGTGTCAATACTGGAACACAAGAGCCCCGATCCCGCAGTAGCCAGAGCCACTGAACGAATGAGGAAGTGCTTGTTGAAGACTGGAACCTTTCTCTGCAATTACAGACCCGAATCTGAAAATGAGAAAATTAATCCAACCAAGTATATCTCTATGCATAATTCATGTCTATTTTTGCTATAATTCGGGTGTCTGGGCCAGCTTATGCACAACTCGACTAATCCTGAGGGACCAATCCCACCGTTCACTAGCAGGGCCCAACTAAAGCAAGAGTAAAGCTCCGTGGGGAATTAATAGCACCTCAAATGTTTTGAACTTGAGACCTTAGGACTCAGGAGGGAGCAAGGCCCCGTATAATCTGCATCTAATTGATGGACATATTCACAGAACAAGAGATTCTATATCGATTATGACCTTTATGCGATTAGGAGCGCAGGAGAACACCTCAGGTCCCCTGTACTGAAATATGCCCGTACCTCTGTTCCTGTATAATTTCCGTCGCAGGATTTCACAAAAAAACTCTCGCCTGCAGTTGAAATTGCACGGGAACAGAAGCACTGAGACAATTCCGGTACCGAAGATTTGAGTTCGCAGGAAAGGAAAGGAAAGCCTGTTCGAAATTAAATTATCTAGGGAAACAAACAGCGAAGTAGAGGGAAAATTGGATCGTAATTAACACCATTTGGGAAGTGATGCATACCAGAAGATGTCCCATTGGTAAAGGCAGTTGTCGAAGCTTTCACCTTTTGCTTGCTTTCTCCGTGCGATTGTTGTTCTCTGTGATCAGTTTGCTATTGTCGCTTAAACCCTAACAAAACCCTCTCTCTCTCTCTCTGCGTTGTGGAGGAATAATTATTCACGGGGCACCCTCACAGTCTCACAGCCTCTCTAGTACCTGTACCAATACTAAATTTATTTTCCTTGTGTGAAATTCCAATTATTGTTTTGGTAGGATATAAATTTTTTTTCCCCCCCTTTTTGAAACAGCAAAATAAATTTGCAAGAAAGGTGTTTTTGAGTAGAAAAGTTGGAGCTATAAGCCCCGCAACTTTCTTGGACAGAAAATTATGGAAAAGTCGATTTTATCATCTTTTTATTCATGTGAACAGAACCTAAGTCATGTAATTTAATTTGCATAAGCGCTATGCAAGAATTAAAAAACTAAAACAAAGATAACGTGAAGAATTTTTTCCCCCAAATCCCTCCGTCCGGCGATGGCGGCCCTCCTCCGAGTTTTTGGCCGAAATGGCCAAAATTTGTAAACAAATTGGAAGAATGTCCATCTTTCCAAACGTTTTGTAAAACTATGCCATCGCTCCTTTTCAAAAGGAGTTATAGGGTTTTTGGCAGACTCCTACGTGGCAAGAGTCCAGGTCGGATCCAAGTCAGAATTATAACGCCTCTTCAAAAGGCGTGTTTTTGTATTATAGCTCCTTTTCAAAAGGAGTCATTTAGCCGCCACGTAGATATAGCTCCTTTTCAAAAGGAGCTATCATTTAGAAGCTGAAGCACAAGCGCGTGTTTTTGTACTATAGCTCCTTTTCAAAAGGAGTTATCATATAGCCGCCACGTGGATAGCTCCTTTTCAAAAGGAGTTATCATTTTAAACTATCATTTAAACCCTAATAGCTCCTTTTGGAAAGGAGCTATAATCCGGCTATAATTTTTTACACCCATGTGGCTGCCATTTAGAGTACCATCTAAGAGCATCCACAGTAGTAAAATAAAAATCAAAATGTTGTTAAAGTTATCAACGGTTACTCAAAAAGAGCTCATATTGGAATAACCAAACTTAACAACTTCTTAACAACTCATCAAATTTTAGCTGTTGAATAATTAAAATTAACAACATTTTGCAAATAACCAAACTAAGTTGTTCCTACATTTCCTTAATTAAGTACACTATCATTACACAAAAACCTTCTCTCTCTTCCATTTTCAACATGTTTCTAAGAAAAATACTTTTAAAAACTTTTTTTTTTTGAAAAAATGTTTTGTTTTCAAAACTGTTTTTTTTTTTTTAGCAAAAACTGTTTTTATATTCCAAAACAGTTTTTTATAAAAACAGTTTTTCCCAAAACAGTTTTTTTTATTATTAAAACCTCTTTTTCAAAAACTATTCTTTTTATTTTTTTTCAAAAACAGTTTTTTTTTTTTAACTTTTTCCCGAAACCTGTTTTTATTTTTTTAAATCAAATTTTTCAAAAAATTATTTTCTCTTTTTCCATGTCTTTATTAGTTTTTGAAAGCTATTTTTAAAAAATTATTTTTTATGTTACAATTTTTAGATTTTATAATTTGAAAATGTGATGTGGCAAGTTTTAGTTATTCAATTTTGATTGTACCATTGTGGACTTCTACATTGTTAACCTTAGCAACTCTTTAAATGGATAATCAAAAGAAGATGTGGCAATTTTTGATTATTGACTTTTGGTTATTCCACTGTGGATGCTCTAATAGCTCCTTTTGAAAAGCTCCTTCTGAAAAATTTTAATCATAATAGCGCCTTTTGAAAATGAGCTATTTATCCAAAAACACTAACGTTAATTATCTCAATTTTTAAACACAGTGTAAGAATTTGTAGTATTATCCAAAGAAATAGACTGGCCATAAAGATATTAAAAATTTTCACGATTGCGTTAAAAAAATTAGAATTATTTTTTAATTTTGAAAAGAGATTGGATATAAAAGAGTTGAGTGATATGATATAGAAATTTTCAAATTAATTTCCCCAAGAAACGAGAGAGGAGGAGCCCAAATTGGTGATTTGAATGTGGTACATAGTTAGAGGGAGGAGTGGTTGATTATTAGTTGTTTGTTGATTATGTAAAAAAGTTTCAAATATGTATGGTGGGTTGCACTAGCTAATGTGAGAGAGAAACCCCAGAGAGAAGGAGAACAGTTAGAGAGAGAAACCCACTACATGGAATTGTTCTTACAGAGTGACATATTGTTGTAGTATGATTGTCTGTGAGTACTATTAATTCTCTCTCCCACGCACCAAGTGAATGAATTTGCTCTCTCTTGAATTTGCTTTCTCTTAAACCTCACCTAAGTACTTAACTTATTGAACAAATTCAACTTGTGAAACACGTCCGGATAAATAACTGATTAACATAAAAGACATGTTGAGTACAAACTTTTCATATAAAAACATCATTTCACATGACATGTAATTTGAATTTCATTTTCCGCATCTTCTCTTGTTGTGACCTTGTTGACCACACTGTGAGCACGTCTGTGGCGGTTGGTGCTCAATCAAATCATCCATCTCATTTCGGATTCGATTCACTTTCGGGCGGCCTCGGCCTCGGAGACGTTCTTTGTCTGCAAGAATTCTTGGCCCATCGTATGGCGGCCAGTAGGCTTGGTCAGGCAATGGCTTGAATGAGAGAGATCCATACATGGCAATTGTTGTGTCGACCGTCCAATATTTGCCGAAGTAATCAAGAGGGTCAATATGCATTTTGTTGCAAACCGCAATAACGTGCGAACAAGGTATTTTCCACAACTGAATCTTATTGCAAGTGCACGTCTTGTTAGTCAAGTCAACTGTGTGTTTGTTATTTCCTTTGTATGGGCTTGTTCGATTGATTGGTGTATGTACTTCGAACAAGCCCGCGGCCCGATTGAACACAATGACATTGTGTCCCACTGCGTTTTCCCTCCAATGATCGTACTTTTTCTTTGCATATAAGCTGAAATGATTCCCTTTGGCTTTTGTATCCATTGACTTTACTAGCCTATCGTCAAAGTACTCCACACACTTGTAGAAGGTAAACATAACAGTTGCCATGATCGGGAGGTGTCTGGCATCTTTTACGACCCCATTGAAGCTCTCAGAGCAATTGGTAGTTTCGCTGCCGTACCGCCTACCTCCATCGTATGCAAACGTCCATTGTTTTTTGTTCAGCAGGGTAAGTTCTTGATAGATACGGTCGTTGGCGAACCTTTTCAATCGGGTTAGTTTGGCCTTGAACTTTTTCTTTTGACATTCCATTGCGCAGACTTTGACTTCTTTTCCCACTAATTTTCCAAATCGACGATGATAGTTTGATCCCAAGTGACGGAGACAGTAGCGATGGTAAGCATGTGGGGGCCTCCAATCATATGCGGAATCATCCTCCAGCCATGACATGAGGCCGGAGTGCCTGTCTGAAATGAGACACAAGCCTTGTCGTTTGGTTACGAAGTGTCTTATGCAAGTGAGGAACCATCCCCAATTGTCCTTATCCTCCTGTTTGACTACGGCAAATGCAATCGGCATTATTTGGTTCTCAGCATCTTGAGTGACTGCAACAAGTAACGTCCCTTTGTACCTTCCCGTGAGGAAGGTTCCATCAACAGAAATCACTGGCCGAGAATGCTTGAACCCTTCGATTGCCGGTGCGAACGCCCAGAATAGTCTGTCAAATGTCGCACATCCTGGTACCCCTGAATCCTTGTATAACAACAGTGTGCGCGTACCCGGATTGGCTCGTTCAAGGACTTGTAGGAATACTGGTAGTGTTGCGTGAGACTGGTCCCAATCTCCGTGCAGACGCGATATAACCAACTGCTTAGCTGCCCACGTCTTTGAATACGATGGCATGTATCCTTCTGTTAACTTTTTAATGAATAACTGCAGCGTTTTGATCTTGGTGCTGAAGTTTGATCCGATAATTTCGGTCATTTCATTTGCCATGTAACGAGCATCAAGCATTGTGTGATCTTGGGTAACATACACAGCTAAGCATGAGTGAGGCCCCGTATATTTCGTGACTTTCCACATGTCTGAATTAGCCTTGATAGATGCTCGGAGTCGCCACCCGCAGGACGTCTTGTTATTGCATTTGTAAGACAATAGATTGGGTGAAGATTTATCTGTTTTCACGACGTAGTTCCTTGTCATGCAGAATTTTTTCACAGCACATTGCAACTCATCCTTTGAAGAGAATAACTGTAGGAAAAAAACATATCATAATGAATGTGCATGGCATTTACAATTTGATTATGATTGAAACAGAACGGGTTGTGAAAAAATCACCTGTCCTTCAAAAAATTCCGATCTCCCGTCCCATCCTAGATGACTTCGGGTCGGCATTGGTGGACTGGGGTCGATAATGTTTGACCATGTGTCTTGCGTGTACATGGGGCATGGCGGCTTGTGTGCTGAAATTGCGTTTATTTGTCCATCGATGTAGTCGTCCTCAGAGCCGTCGGCCTCCAAGGCCGCATCGACATCCTCCAACGAACTCTCTGAACCCTCGTCCGTTTCCTCATCCGAACCCTCATGCTCTTCTTGTATGAGTTCATCCTGTAGTTGTGAAGCGCTTCCATGAAAAGTTGTATCGTGAAACTGGAATTCTGCAGAACTTTGGCCCTGCAATGATGTTGTGTCGTAACTATAACGATATTGAGAACATTGGCCTGGAAAATCTCCTGCACAGTAATTTATATTATTTTAACCATTAGCACCCATTTCGTACAGTATATATTGTTTGGTATATTAATGAAAAATTTAAATCTTACCAAATGTTATTTCGTTATCATAATGTTGCGATTGAGAACTTTCACCGAGGATTTGTTGTTGTACGATGCCGGGATTTGCTGGAATGTTCATAGATTCAACGAACAAAATGGGAATGTAACCGGGAATTTCGCTATGAACATGAAATATTAAATCTACTCCGGTATTGTCAACGATATGTAGTGGCACGTGTTGATATGTGGGGTTTGGAAACCTAATATTCGGAAAGCGATATGTTATTTTCATAGAAGTGTATGGCAATCCTGCAGCATTTGATATCATCTCTTGCAACTCTGAAAATGTTATACCGCGCTGCATTGATAAATGAAGGGCCGTACCGCCATTGTACCATGGACCACCATCAATATGTTGGACAATTTGTCCTCCAACGTATACTATTACAGGGATATCCATACGGAGAATTGCAATGTGAAAACTCACTAGCCTGTGATTGTTTATATGAATGTACATAGCTCCTTTTGTAAAGGCTCGGTGGTAATAATGCATTTCCGTACCTGGAATTCGTCCATGCCTTTGATGGGCAACCTGCACTTTTGCAGGAGAATAATTTTTTTACTGTTACTATAGCTCCTTTACAAAAGGAGCTAAACTTGGTATAATGCCTTTCCAAAAGGAGCTATATGCCTTTGCAGGAAATAATTTAATTTTTTGATTATAGCTCCTTTTGTAAAGGAGCTAAACTTGGTATAATGCCTTTACAAAAGGAGCTATATGTGTGCTATAAATACGAACTCTTACCTCCAAACATACCAAAAATAGTCTTCACATAATACCTTATCTCATATAGTTTTAGTTGTGTAAGATGGTTTGTTCCTAACAATCAAACCGCAATCTTAGTTTTTTAGTGATTATGGAGCTGGCTTATAGAGATGAAATTTAGGTTTCACATGGGATTTTGCCAAGGGTAAAGGCAATTTTGCATGGAGGAACTGGCTTATAGGGATGAAACATTCCTCTAATTCCATTATTCCACCTGCATTACCCCTACCCTCTAATTATGATGAAATTTCGTGTGGAAAAAAAAACGTAAGCATTGAACGAAAAAAAAAAACCAAGGAAAAAAAAAATAAACTGCGCCTATCCAAAAAAGGCGTGTTGATGTTAAACAGTGAAAAAAGGGAAAAATTACTACTCCTTTCGAAAAGGAGTGATCTAATTATTTTTTTCACCACCCCTTTTGGTTCAGGCTTTTTGCAGTGGGGGAAACAGTGGGTAAAATTACTACTCCTTTCGTAAAAGAGTGATCTAATTATTCATCCGAAGCTCCGGCCAAGGCCGGCCAATCTTTTCCCAGTCTGGGGGAAAAAATTACTACTCCTTTCCAAAAGGAGTGATCCAATTACTGCTCCTTTCCAAAAGGAGTGATCAAAAGAACACGAAAACAGTTGATCGACAAGGCTTGATCAACTTATTCAAACGTACATTTTTTTGCCAGACTTACTTGCCAGCCTTTTTGCGGGGGAAACAGTTGGGAAAATATACCGGTCCTATCTAAAAGGCTTGATCAAGTTTTTCATCCCAAGTACATATTATAGCGCATTTCGAAAAGGCGTGATTATGTTTCCTATATATATATACTGCTTGCCGAAATCCAAAAGGATACACCCGATCAACAAGTAATGATATGAGCGACGATATGTATGTTTAGAAAGATAAGTTTGAGAAATGTTGTTCGGCTAAAAAAGCCATTTTGGTTTATTTTTTGTTTTTATTCAAATTTTTTTGGTATCACTTGGCTTATTGTAATTTTTTTTGGGATTATTGCATTCTCACGACAAGAGGAATCTAAAAAGTAAAATTTTTTGCCCGAAATCCAATTTTTTTTGAATAAAGACGAAATTAAGTCAATAAGCCAATTTTTTCGTCTTTATTCCAAAAAAATTGGATTTCACTCAAAATTTTTTACTTTTTAGATTTCTCTTGTTATGAAGATGTAATAATCTCCAAAAAATTGACAATAAGCCAAGTGATAGGAAAAAAATTTGAACAAGGACAAAAAAATATGCTACTTGGCTTATTTAGCCGAACACCCTAACTGGTTTATAGGGATGAAATGCATGTTCAATCCAGGTGTTCTTATAGAGGTATATAAATATGTACCTTTATGAAGTAAAGGTCCAATACTTGTTAGGGATTGTAATTTATTTTCTTTTATGTAGTCAACAGGGCCTTTTTGTATCCCATCGGTAGTCGAGCATTTGTTGAGCGAGGTTCGAGATATATCAACCTCGGCATTTTTTAAGCTTGCATTTATTTTTTCGCTTAAGTACAATTTGTTTGTGTATTTGTAAAAGGAGTTATAGCTCCTTTTGAATAGGAGCTATAGTTTCACCCAACATGATTCCTGCCAGATTCCTGGCATTCCAGCCGGCCCTGCCGTTGCAGTTCACATTGAATTTGTAACTTTTATTGACTAATCCAAATCAGATTGGCAAACAAGCAATATGCATTTCATTTGACATAACTTTAAAAAATTGGCTCGTTTCAAACCTACCCCATGACAAATTGAACTCTTTCTTATAGGATTTCTTGAACTCTATTGGGCCACCATGTGGCCACCAGTCCTTTCTTTCCCATCTGCTCACGTCCTTTGGCATTCTTTTTCTATGAAAATCCTGCTCAAGGCCATTGTATAGACAGCCTTAACCAGTAAGGGCCCCTACCAAGAGCATGATGAGTCAACTTGAACGTTAGATGAAAGCTCTAGAGTAAATTATTCATGGTAAAAAAAAAAATAATTACTAGATTAATTGAACTCGGTACATAATCATCAAATCACATTTGTTCAGAAAAAAAAAAAAATGAAATGGCTTTGATCATCGGATGTCGTTACAAAACATTGGAGAGTCGAATTATACGGAAATAAGCAGTACAAATTTAGTACTCGTACAAGCTTATTTCAAAGACACATGCCTGGTACAACTCCAGTGGAAATCAAAACAACAGAAAAAACACGAAGGAAGATAGCACCATAGACATGAAAATGATGACATCGTTTTAGCAGAGGTAAAAGAGGAGCAAAAGACTTGAGAAGCACAGGAAACACACCCATGTCTTCAATTTGGAAGCTTGACAGTTAACACAAAAAGTTACTACATCAAATAGCCAGTAATAGCAGGACATACATAACGAAAGAGGAAAATCAGTGCCAGCCTAAACAGAAACAACAGGAAACAATTATGGTGTCCAGTAAAAGGTGTGATAGTGTAGCCGCACACCAGAATCAGTAGAACAATGACCACCAGCATAAAATAATGACCACCACACGGCAAGAGTGTACATTGTTGTGATTAACCATTCTCTCCAGCCGAAATAAATGAAGCTAGCATGTGATCTATTTTAGGAATCGGCCACTTATTAGGGTCGGCGTGTCCCCAGCTGTGTCCCCCATCAAAACAATAATAAAATTTTTGGACACGCCACGTGGCGTGTCCATTACGTGTCCCCACCGTATCCGCGTGTCCCCGTGTGTCCAATACGTAGACACGGTGCCCTTCATTGGCTACTTATTAGGGTCGGTGTGTCCCCAACCGTGTCCCCTATAAACCAATAATAAAAATTATTCGACACACCACGTGGCGTGTCCAATACATGTCCCCACCGTATCCACGTGTCCTAGTGTGTCATCGTGTCCAATACATGAACACGGCGCTTCATCGACTATTTATTAGGGCCGACATGTCCCCACCTGTCCCCCATAAAGCAATAAGCAAAATGATTGGACACGCCACGTGGCGTGTCCAATATGTTAAAATTACGCAGCAAACATAATACTAAAAGCCAACTAAACATACCATTTCTACAAAATTACAACGTTGGTAGGAGACCAACAAATCACAACATAGAGTAACAAAATAACTACCTGTCCTTCCTACGCTTAAAATGATGCTGAAACAGTTTGTGACTTCCCGTACCACACGCTGCAGGATGTGGTTGACGCTGACTCCTACGTGGCACAAACAGTGGGGTACCATCTTGCTCCTCTTGAACTTCTGGCTCCACAACATGTGTCTGCGTCACAACCCCATCTCCCACACCCTGCTCGCCCTGAACATCGAGCTCTGCATGCACCTCTGTTTCTTTGTCCACCGTGGGGTGACCACCTGAACCCACTAAGTCATCTCCTAACTGAGGTGCATCTGAACTGCCACCATCATCCCCGTCCAATGTCTCCTTCCTCTTTAACACTGGTCTGCCAAGAAAAGTTGTGTCCAAACCTCCTACATTTTGCAAAGGGCAATCGAACCAGTCTTGAGAGTCGAAAGGCATATCAGTGTGAATCGGCAACGGAGATGTGCTTTGAAACATAGGCGTGAATGGGTAGCTTGGCACACTCCCTAAATGTGCCGTAAAGGAGGAAGACACAGAACCCCCATCTCCATGTTGCGGCGCATAAGTAGTCCCGGCGTCCACTGTATCCGGTATGGCATCGTTGTGTATGAATGGGTGGACCGGCTCTTGCGCTGCAGCATTTTCCACCTCTATTGCAGGCTCGTGTAAGGCGTGAACCTCTTCAGCCACGTTCACGCCTTCTGCTTGAGGCTGGTTAGGCTCCATTGGGGGCCTCTTGCGCAACCACTTCTCCAAATACGCCATCGCTCCAACTCCTTCCTCCCTAATAGATCGAAGCTCATCTAAGCCAATATCCTCCATTGTCTGCATTGTCCTTAGCCTCTCAAACAATCTCATCTGCATATTTAACAATAACATCATACAAATCATAAGAACACAATTGAATTACGATAAATGACAATAAATAAATAGCCAAATTTAATTCATACCGCCTTGTCCGCCCCTCCACCTAGTCGAGTAATATATTGTATCGTGATCCTGTCGTACCAAATGACATAAGGATCATTGGCAGGGTACGCATACTCGTAAGGGTCCGCCTCTCCAGCAGGAACAATATAGTCCAACCTATTGTTCCACATCTCCAACTCAGCATGGTGCTCCTGGCGGTAATCCTTTTGCCCAGCCTTCCAGTCCTTTCCATGTGGTGGCTCTCTACAATTACAATGAGCTGGGATTGTCTGTCGATGACCAAATTGTCGCAGCACTCTATCAGGCATGTGCATTTGCACCATTGGAAAATTTAGCAATGGGACTTTCGCCATCCAAATTGCCCTTCCAGCATGACAATTTGGAGGAAGACTAGCAATCAACTCGTCACTGTACGGCCTCCATATCACCTACACAAATGAAATACAAACAGTATGACCAAATGATTATTATCGTACAATGATTAGTTGATTTGGTATTCAAATAAAATTTTTTATGAAACACATACCTCATCCGACCTTTGCATGTCAAAGTAATTTCTATAATATCCAACAATATGGGTTGCCAAATCCGGAGAGCGAAAACGATCATCCCACCTAAACATATGTATTACATATAAAAAAATTTAAACATGCAACAGGATCATCTAAAATTGGTAAATACAAATTAAAATTAATAGGATCGTACCTTGCACCAAGAGGAGAACCTGGTGGACGCTGACGCGTACCCAATCGTG
>BPLS01028200.1:369-43789 GCA_019656275.1 Rhododendron kiyosumense
AGGCTCGTGAACAAGCTCGAGCTCGAGTCAAGCCAAGGCCTGCTCGGCTCGAGCTCGACTCGTTAAGTTTTCACTGAGCTCGAGCTCGTGTTCGTTAAAAACTTAATAAACAAACTTGAACACCGTAAAACTCAGCTCGGCTCGGCTCGTTTGTAGCCCTACTTGTGAGCTACTTTGAGGGGACGACACATGGCTCGTTTGCTTTGAGTAACCCATACGATCACCACCCGCGATGTGTTTTTCCAATTTATGGATCAATTAGTTATTCCAACTACTACCATAACTCTCACAACTAGGTGCTTCTCTCACCGATTTCCTATCAAAATTTGCACTTTCTCATCAGTAGTAATCTCGTAACTCATGTCATTGCCAACAATTTCGTTATCATCCACAAAACCATTCCTACAGTAAACGTACAGTTTTCGTTAGTTCAGGTATATTATGAAACAATTGGCCAGCAAAATCACTCAACGCCCACCATTTCCACCCAAACTTCCCAACTTCAAGTACATGGCCATGACCCATTAGTTCATCCGAATTGACACCAACCCAGAATTAGATAGAAATTTGTATGATTGACAAAATATGGAGAAAATACAGTATTTCATTAAATGATATATTTTGAAATTTTGAAGAGGCATTTTTTCAAAAAAAAAAAGGGCATAACAATTAGGGCTGTCCAACGGATGAACCAAACCGTTCAATCCGCCCAATCCGCACCAAACCGAGACATGCTACGGACGGATACGGATCTAAAAATTCTAATTCTGATGGATCCGGTTCGGATCGGATTGGATCCGCCCAATCCACAATGTTCCTATTTTCTTCCAAACGTTACGGATGATGTTGAGTAATTTGAATAAAATTTTACAAGTAATTAAGTCATAAACATGTATTCTTGGATGTTTTAATGTTTTAATGTTTTATGTTGAAAATGTTAATAATCTTCTCTATTTTTTTTTGTACATTAGAATCTGAATCAAGTTCATGTTGTACGTAGTCCAGCTCGAAGTTCGAGTGTTATTGACATCTAATAGTTTATCTTTAGACATTAGGGTGGATGAACGTGACTTAATTCTAGGTATATTGGTTTAGACATGTTTGAATTTGTGACGGACTTGTTTGGATTTGAAAGTTCGGGACTTCATTTTGAAATTTTTTGGTGTATATAAATAAATTTGCATGCTCAAATCCGCTGAAACCCCCCAAACCGATCTGCTAAAACCACATCCAAACCGAACCAATCCAACAACTCTACCGACGGTTGACGGATGAAGAAAACAACAATCCGCCACAAGTGGATCAGATTGAAAACCAGACCAATCTGCATTAAACAGATCCACGGGCAACCCTGATAACAATCCAATCATAATGCCCAAAAGGAACAACAATGCAATTTTGTACCGATCTTCTTCTTCTATGGATTTGCCAATATTCATATTTCAAATAAGATATGGAGAAAAAACGACGCCAGATCGCAATCTTTCTAATTGGTCTTTTCTATTCGGCATAGGATATCTCATCCATTTTAAGACCACATGTCCAAAAAAAAAAACCCCATTTTGAGACATCATATAGAGGCTTACCATTAAGGGAAAAACTATGGTGTTCCCCACCCAAAAAGGGGACACCGTATATGCCTCCTGGAAACGCCTCATTTTTTCAGCATTTTTATTCACAGAAAAAGTAGCGCAACAAAAGATAGGAAATGTAGTTGAGCCTTGTCGTGAAGACTTGCCATGATGCAATTTCAAAAAATAAGATTATAAAATTTAGATATTTGAAAAAGTAAAAATGTAAAAGGTCCTGTATAACTCCAGAGTATCTGGGAAACGTGGCTTCCGGACCTAAAGCATAAATTAAAATTTAGACTCTTTTGTCGAATCCGAGTTCTTCATGCCATGAATACCAGCCAAGCCGAACTAAAGCTCCACAACCCGTTCTTCCGGTTCGGTTCTTTGATTTGGTAATAAAGATAAAATAACGAATAAAAAAGAATAACGGCTTGGGTTGTGTATCTACGGCCAATCTACAAAGGTTCCATCGGAACAATTATTTCGTTTTCAAGGTACCTCGTCTCTTTTTTTTTTGGACAAGGGAGGGTAAACGGAGGGAAAAATGACACCTTTAGTTTAACATCCACTTTTGTGCTCTGACGGCTCAGCGCGAAGGTGCTTACGAGACGCTACTGGGAAAACATTAGCTACAGGCGGCAAGAGTTGGGAAGGATTGGGCGGCAAGCACACAGTCGATGAAGTAGAGATTCGGCCTTCTCAACCGTTGGGGCACGCCGCGCCTGCTTGTCATACCCCAATTGTAGGAGTAGTCGCAGGTCATCCTTCACTTTCTCCCTCTTCCTTATAAGGAGTTCTTCCTCGGCCGGTGCAGGGGGCCCGGGCTCAGAGAGATCCGTAACAATAGTTTCATGTTTGAAGTTGTTGTATGCCAGTGTGAGGTAGAACTCCAGAATCCTTTATCTATTCTTTTCCTCCACTTTTTGTCCATTTCAAAGATTAACAAAATTTTTTTGCCTTTCAAAAGAAAAGTTTATTTCCGAAGAATAATACAACAGAGTTGATAAATTTAGAGGTAGCTACTTTACCTAGCCAAATACAAAACTGCATGTTCTCCAACAAAATCAATAGAAGCTAGGTAAAATACAGGTACCTCTCCAAATAATATTGTAACGCCCCGAATTTTGGGTACGTTAAATAAACATTTTATTATAAAAAAGAAGCGAGTCCAGCTCGTTATTACATCATAACTCTCGTAAGAGCTTTTGAAATACAAAATAGGGTAACAAAGGGAACTAAGGTTCCTAACTACGGCTCCTTTTGTCCCTCCATCCTAGCGAGTTCTTCGGCTCCGAACGCCTCCAAGGTGAAGAGTTCGCCTTGTTCGTCTATCAGATCTGACATATTATACCGGCGTCGCCACCCATATAATATGCCAGGGTCACCACAAGGTAACACCATGAGCTACGAAGGCTCAATAGTAAAATCCTACTTACTAATCCTTAACTTATGAACCAATACCATAATAAAACATCGATTTCCATATGATACGTATATAAGCAGTAACAAAAAGCAATATCATATCCACATTCATTTCATAATTATCGTTGGTGTCCAAGATCCTCGAAGTTCTTCCTACGTAATCCATCGTAGACCGTGTTGTTATTACTACCTTTCTTTTCCAAAGTCTCCTTTTTAACTCACCCAATCTCGGTTCCGCCGCGCCGGGTTCCCGAGCATCCTTACAACGGTTCCGCCGCGCCGGGTTCCCGTTGGCACACAAAACTTGCATTGGCTCCTCTCCACGGATAACCAAGCCATATTACCAACAAGGCTACCACGTCCGGCCCTATTAGCAATCTTCACAAAGGGCTACCAAGTCCGGCCACTTTGTGGTTTTCACAACCCACGCAATGGGCTACCAAGTCCGGCCACATTACGAGTTTTCATTCACACAACGGGCTACCAAGTCCGGCCACGTTGCGGTTTTCACAATCCACACGATGGGCCACCAAGTCTGGCCACATCGCGGTTTCAAAACACATTTCTCTTAGTAAACACACCCTAGGTGCCATGTTTCTAACCTCCTCGGTTTTCGTGTCACGTTCTCATGCAAGATTCCGCGTGTGAGACTTTTCATACAACATGCATTCAAGCTTTGAAATAGTATGACAAGAACATCTAAGCTACATAGCATGCTTGAATTCCATAAACGACATAATCATGCATTTTTACTTTAATCGAAAGATAACCTTATCTACGATCAAGTAACTTCCCAAACAACATGCGATTTATACAATACATAGAATTAGAGTGAAAACTACTTTATACTTGGAAAAGTAGGTAAGGATAACTACCTTGATCCGAAACTAGTCGGGGCCGAAATAAGCAAGTTGAAAAATTCTACGGGCGGTGAAAGTTCCAAATCTGGACCGAATTTCGGATGGCAGTAACTCGGTCAATCTTTGGCCGAATAGAGTCGTTCTTGGGTTGAAATCGAAGATCTCGAAACCCTCTACAACTCTCGTGAAGGAAGTTAATCCTAGAAACTACTTTAGGTTGGAGAAAAATGGCGATAAAGGAGAAGACAGTAAGCTGTCTGGAATTTGGAATCCGAAATTTTACTGAACTTTGGATGCCAATATCTTGGTCATTTCTTAACCGATTGGGGTGGTTCTTGGGTCTAACTTCAAGGTTTCGAAGTTCTCTACAACTTTCCAAAAGGAAGTTGATCCTAAAAACTAATCTAAGCAGGAGAAAACGGAGGATTTCCGAAGGGACAGTAGGCTGCCCAGAAATGGTTTTTAGAGAGAAGGAAGAGCAAATGCTTGAGGTGTGAGTTTTGAAGCTTGGAATGGCTTCTATTTATAGGCAAAGCCTTGGCCCTCTCCTCTCTCTCTCTTTCTAAGTCTCACATTGACACTTGGCATGAATCTTGGAAGATCAAAGACAAATCCCTAGGCTTGCATGGCTAGGATTTGATCTTGGAACTAATTTGTGGTGGAGATGAGATTGGTACAAGATTCAAGGGTCTAACAATTGCAAGGTGTACAAAAGAGTACAATGGAGTTAAGTTTTTGGTTGGAAGAATAACTACCAAGGATATGAAAAATAATGGAAGCTCATGGTGGTACAATCCAAATCTTTCCTTCCTTCTTCCTTCCTCTCTCTCTCTCTCTCTCTCTCTCTCTCTCTCTCTCTCCG
Organism: Rhododendron kiyosumense; assembly: GCA_019656275.1. Lineage (NCBI taxonomy): Eukaryota > Viridiplantae > Streptophyta > Magnoliopsida > Ericales > Ericaceae > Rhododendron > Rhododendron kiyosumense. Next base: position 5,088 of record BPLS01028200.1, read on the forward strand.
GCCTCTCTCTCCTCTCTCTCTCTCTCTCTCTCAAGTACATATATATATATATATATATATGCATGTATAAATGTTCAAGTAAACAAAATAAAAAAGTAGTACTTTTAGTACTAAAGATCAATATAGAATTTAAGGCCTAGGATTTTCTATTTAAACACATGTATGCAATACTTAATAAAATAACTTCCAAGTACTAATATATATATACACATATGTACTTATGTATCAAGGAAGAATCAAAACCCTAACATTACATAAATAAGGGTACTTTGGAAAATTTTAAGCCTTTAAACAAAAATACCTACATATTAAAATAATAATACTTACCCCACATGGGTTTAAAGGAAAAGATAAAATAAATCAACCCATGTACTTGGGTGGAAGAACAACCTATTACCCATTGGGTAATAAATTCCCTAACTTCTATTGTCCAATGGACAATAGTTATTAGGTAACTTTTATATTAAAATAATTGGTACTTTGGCACATGGGGTTAAAAGAAAAGACTAAATTAATCCATCCATGTACTAGGTGAAAGATTTAACCTTTTACCCAATGGATAATAACCACCCTAACTTTTATTATCCAATGGATAATAGTTGCTAGGGAGATTATATAATAAAATAATCCAAAAAAAGTACTTTAAAGTAATCAAAAAGTTACTTTTTAATATTCTTAGTACTTTAACCAAATATATATTTAATATAAACAAATGGGGTTCTATTATCCAATGGATAATAGTTTTCCTAACAATTATTGTCCAATGGACAAAGATTAAAACCAAATATATTTAAAAGAAAAAGAATAATAAATTCTTGTTCTAGGGTCAAAAAGGTTCAAAAGATTTACGAGGGGCAAAACGGTCATTTTGCGGTTAGGGAAAAGTAACTAGGTGACTTGCTAGCTCGGTTTCTCTAACCGGACGGTTAGAAACTAACTAGGCTTGCCAATTAGGGTTTAATGCCAAGAAACGAAATTTGAAGGGCAAAAACGTAATTTTGACAATTAATAGAAATTTAAAGGTAAATCCAAGTAATAAAAATAAAATTCAAATATTTAACGAAATTTTTAACGATAAAAAATCAGGGTCGTTACAAATATGCCTAGTTACTATTCGCAAGGCATTGTTTTTCTATTACTTTCTTTGAAGGAAACAAAAAGTAAGAACGAGAAAATGTAAAAGAAAAAGGAAGAAACAAAAACAATACATATTTTAATACAGAGAATAACTTATTCACGGAAGAAACAATGGTTGAGATACGTTTTTAAATTTTGACCAGCAATAAATATTTCTGACTGATAATAGTTTATTTTTAATCCAGATTGTTCAAAACACTTTTGAACGTGCGAGATTGAGCTCCATAAAACTTAATTTACGAAGCCTCTATAAATAAGTTTTTCTCTTTAACATAATAGAAGAAAGGTAAAATAGAGCAGTAGTTATTGATGGAGTTTGAAAAAAAAAAAAGTGTCTCGTTAAACTTTTTTTTTGTCGAATGGGTGACTACTCAAACTTTTTTTTTTTTTCACACGCGTGACTAGTTAAACTTAAAAATGCATTTTTTGACTACTAAAAATACCTAGTAGTCAAAGTATTCAAAGTCTTTGTAGGAGTTGGCAATGATCAAGACCTCAATCACACATTAAAAATAGGGAAAATTTCAAAATATCTCCCCAACTTTATATTCAATGTCTAATAGACCCTCAAACTTTAACAAACTTCAATTTTACTCCCAAACTACGCTTCAGTTATTCAATTAACCACCCGCCGTCCACTCCTGTCAAATTGAAAACGGAAAATGGTGACATGAACATTAAAGGCGAAGGAAAACTCTTAGATGACTTATTTGGAGAGAAAATTACACATGTGAGTCTCACACCCCACACTTTTTCACTTGTACCCCAACAAAGTTTAACTAATTTCAAAATCACAATTCTTTTCCTCATTTCTTCTTGTTCGGTTTCCGATACCTTTAAACCCTAGAAACTGATTTCAATCGTGTTTCACCCTGATTTCAAGAACTCGTAGTTGACCCTAAGAGATGGGTTGTTGAATTTGGAGTGAATCCTTATAATGGGTTTAGGTTGGACCAATTATTGGATACCAAGATTGGTGGCTCCACTATTGACAGCTCCGACTGCCGCCACAGTGTGGCTGATCACCTTACCTCTTGCAAAGACTTCAAATCTGTTGGGATTAAACACGGAAGCACCCAAGAACCGAGATTCAAAACGCAACCACAATTGCAACCAATGGAAGTACGATGAAAAATAAAATAGAAAGAGACACGCAAGAATTACGTGGTTCAGCAATAACACGCCTACTCCACGGAGAGGATCCCGTTCTTTCACTATGAGAGAATTAGTACAAGAGAACATCGGAGTTTGAAAACCCAAACCCAACCCCTTATACACCCACTCTCACCAAGAACCCACTTTCACACCAAGCACAAGACTTGACACTTGCACTCACTGTTTTTCACCTCACCTCGCTCTCTACCGAAAAAGAATTCCCTCATGACATTATATATACATCTATTGACCCATGCATTAAAAGCATAATACATGTTCCCATGAGTGAATGGAAGGTCACACGGCAAAATGAGCCAGCTAGCACAACAGCTAGTACTTTGGGAAAAACAAAAACTAATCCATGTGCAAGACTTTGGGAATTTTCATTTATTGGGAATTTGAACCAACCCAACAAATCTCCACCTTGGTGAAAATCCCATGCACCACCGCGCCAGCACCAAGCCTTGAAAAATGACAGCTAAACATACCGAATCAAATTAAGGTCCAATAACTTGATACGAACCACATGGCCAATACACGTGTGTAGCCGTCCCGTGCCAATAATCATCAATTGACACGAGAGTAGGACCTCGACCCGTCCTCTCCACCAACAGGATTTTTACTCTCACAAACGTTGACAACTTGGAAACATGACTTTGTCTTCGCCGCAAAAGACTCACACCTTGGGTACCCATTTCCTTGTGCACACTGTTTCCAAACCTTCGTCGAGTAAATAGTTTTGCCAATCAACCGATACAACCCTTTACACTTCTTTCCTTTCATTAGGACCTTACTGCCGCGTGTGATTTTCATGGCTCCACCTCCAGCAAAAAACTTGCACCCAATGGAATCCATCCAGCTAAGTGAAATTAGATTCCTTCGTAACTTCGGGACACAAGCCACACCACCCAAAGTACGAACCGCTCCATCAAACATTTTTATCTTTACATTCCCAAAACCTTGAATTTCACATGGAGTTTCATTGCCTAAAAACAGCGACCCACCATCTTTTCCTTGGAATGTATCAAAAAATTCTTTCTTTGAGCAAACATGCATAGTGCAACCCGAATCTAAAATCCACTCATCATGAGAAGAAGTGTTTATACCTTCGGAGACTGTGAGAAGATCTCCGTCATCCGCTACCACCAAAGAACTAGCACTCGAAGCATCATCAAATTTCTTCCCTTTCTCCATGAGGTTCCCGCCTTCCTCCATCTTCAGCTTGTACAATTGCCGCTTCAGATGCAACTTGTTGGTCAAGCTCTTCGCAAGGTAGAGCTTTTCCAACTTCTTCCACAAGACTGTTGCCGAATCCTCATCCATAACATGGTTAATAATATTATCAGCAATACAAAGGCGAATAGTGCTCACACATTTTGACTCCAAGTCTTCCCAATCATCATCTTTCATTGTTTCCGGCTTCGCATCCTTTACCATCAACACCCTAGCCAACCCTTGTTGAACAAGGATATCCTTCACCCTCCTTTGCCATAGGGTAAAGCTGCCACTTCCATTAAATTGCTCAAGAGAAAACTGAGAGTTGATCGTTGCCTTCATTGTGGATGTAACGGAACCCGAATCTCAAACACCGGTCAAGAACCAAGCCGGCTCTGATCCCACTTGTTGGGATTAAATGTGGAAGCACCCAAGAACCGAGATTCGAAACGCAACCACAATCGCAACCAATGGAAGTATGATGAAAAATAAAATAGAGAGAGACACGCAAGAATTACGTGGTTCGGCAATAACACGCCTACTCCACGGAGAGGATCCCATTCTTTCACTATGAGAGAATTAGTACAAGAGAACACCCGAGTTTGAAAACCCAAACCCACCCCCTTATACACCCACTCTCACACCAAGCACAAGACTTGACACTTGCACTCCCTGTTTTTCACCTCACCTCACTATCTACCGAAAAAGAATTCCCTCATGGCATTATATATACATTTATTGACCCATGCATTAAAAGCATAATACACGTTCCCATGAGTGAATGGAAGGTCACACGGCAAAATGAGCCAGCTAGCACAACAGCTAGTACTTTGGGAAAAACATAAACTAATCCATGTGCAAGACTTTGGAAATTTTCATTTATTGGGAATTTGAACCAACCCAACACAATCTAAGAGTTGGATGTTGTCCACGTGAGTGTTGAGAAGGTTCTTGTAGCCTCAGATTCGGGTAACGCCGAAGCGAAACCCTCAGCCATAGGGGTGGTTTATCGCGATAACTGGGGTTTTACCTCCATGCTATGGTGAGGGAAAATGGTAACGAAAATACTACAGAAATCAACGGTGGGAACTAACGGCCACGCATGGCCCACTCCGGGCCCGCACGGATGATTCGAAAAATAATTTAAAAAAAAAATCAAGTGAGCTTGTGAAAAATCATCCAATATGTGTATGTGCTCAATCCAATATTTCATTTTTAAATTCAGATTTCAGGATCCGAAATGTGAATGAAAAAATGGAGGATTGAATCCTATCAAAAAAATTATTGAACGGCTCGAATTATCTGTGCGGGGCCCAGATTAAGCTCATTGCCCACTCGATTTTATTTTTTTTAATTATTGAACGGCTTGGATCATCCGTGCGGAGCCCAAAATGGCCCTGCGTGGCATTCAGTTCCCACAGTCGATTTTCGTAGCAGCTTTGAAAGGGTGAAGTGATTCTATCTGCTGGTGCAATTGGAAGGCCTCAGCTTATGCCATACGGCCCATGTCAAAGGCAAGTAGTAAGACCTCTTAACAATCGGGCATCATGGTTAATACCATGTCACCATTTTCCGTTTTCAATTCAATTTGACAGAAGTGGACAGTAGGGGTTAATTGAATAACGAAAGTGTAGTTTGGGAGTATATTATACATTTAGCGTAGTTTGGGAGGACCTTTGTGTCCCTGTAGCGCCCTGTGAAAGGGCTGCAATTTTCAGCTAGACAAAACACGGCCGTTTTGGCAAACAAACCACCCAGTTGAGATCCCCCAAATTATCAACATCATCTTTTTGGGTACGAATGAATGTGTGGTCTCACTATATTCTCTGTACGGCAGAATTTTTCTCTGTATTTAGCATTCTCAAATTCTACCGATGGTTATCTTAAACACATTTTCGATGTACACAGGTAGCCTAAATAGGGCTCCAAGTGCATTTTGTGAATATAGCACTGTGCTTTTTTCTTTTTTTCGTTGCATGAAACTAAATACACAGCATTTGGCTCGTAATTTCATCTATAATACTGACACTTTAATAGTTCTGTGCAAATCTTTTAATTTGTTAACGAAATGGTTCTTTGTAAGAAATCTGTTAAGTGTTAACTAGTTCGTCATTAGGACTCATCATCCATACTTGTACTATGATGTATCACCATTCTTTGTGGCCAAAATATATTGCTCTTTCTCGGTAAATGGTTATTGAGATTTTCCCATTAAGCGTGAGTATGGGATGCATGTTAATGGAAAGCACCCATTGGCGATTAATAGAGGAAATTGTCATTCTCCTCGAAAGTCCCCCTCTCGGTCCTTTTTGGGTAAAAGGGGTAGTTGTATAGCTCATATTGATCAATATCGTAACATTTCCATTGCTACGACACCATTGAGATCACAGTGTGTGATATTCAAATTTCATAGAATTTTGGCTTTTTCATAGAGAATGACCATTGAGATCTTCTGTTTCTAATAAAGGCAGGTCACTGCACTTTTTCCGGGAGTTCTTGTATAAGTCATTCTCTGACAAATTTACTGAGGATCCAATTTTGCATCATTTTCTTCCTAAATTTGGAATGCTGTTGTTGTTCCTATTACAATCAAAGTTTTAATGTGTTCTTTGGCTTTTAGAGTCTCAAAAGGACGAGAACTAGACTCAATCTTCATCCTCAATGTTGTAACACGTCAAACTTTAGATCGTTTGTTTTTGCATCTGTTTTTTTTGGCTACGACACCTTTGGGCAATGGCTATTTCAATTGGTGGATTCGCGTTGGACAACACAAATACTGTTCTCCGCGTTTTTTTTTCTTCTCAAATATTGTTGAACAGCTTTCGGGGCTTTGCTGCAGTGAAGCCAATACCAGGAAGAGACTTGTTCGGGTATGGAGGAACAATGAAACCAGGAAGAGAGTAATCAGTTTGATACATAAAAAAAACATATTTGGTGCGACTGAAAATGTAGTTAGGTAGTTAAATAAAAAATGGATAGAATCATTGAAGTTCCAACAGTATTAGTTGGAAAATTCTAAAATCTGTCCAACAACAACAACAACATAACATAACCCATCTAGTCCCCATTCATTGGGGGTATGGGCGGGGGATGATTGGAGACAAACCTAACCTTTGGCAATAAATGCACAAAGTGGCTGCTCTCAGAGTACCACTGAAACAGTGGCCCCCCTAAACCTCCAAGAACCGAGGAGCTACCGGGACGTTTTGTTGTAGAACCATGCCCCCAAATCAAAGCCAAATGGCATCAGAGAGGGCAGGCCTAAAGACCCAAATCAATTTATGTGCACATTACCATGCTTCCTTCATTGATAGTCCAGAGCATCGGTATGCACAATTTCTAAAATCTGTCCAATGGGCTGAAAATAACAAGTGTGTGAATGTGTATTAAAAAGTGTAAAAAATACACAAGAATACGTGTTTTTCTTGTCTTCTTGTGTACTTATTGTCAGCCCTGTAGGCTGATAATAAAAAGACCAGTATTAGTTTGCCAAGATCTACACATGAATATTTTGGTCAAACTGTTAAACCGCTTTTTAAAGCAACAAAACAAAGTGATTACATATCGTGTGCAAGTGTGAAGTGAGAGTTTTTTCTTGCAGTGACGCAAATGAAGCATTTTTGGAAACTTGATCAAGAATGGATTTATGAGTGTAATATCTGATATCGCATAAGTTTATGACGGTATCCATTACATCACTCTCTCTCGGCCAATATAGCAATGCCTACTGTGTGAACACAGCCCTGTTACTATGAAAGATACTACTCCAAGAAGTACAAAAATGGAGCAAAGGGCGTTCAGCTAGTATTATCTCACGCTGCTTTTCCAAGTATAACCGATGCCAGCACTTGACAATGGATGCTTGATCGCCACGCAATGAGGGTGGCTAAGGCAGCGCGTGTGCTACTCCCACTTTTCCTCCTTGAATCCAATCCCACCTGAAAATGATCACTTGGTGACATCTCAATACCATACATTGAAAAGTGTTTTCCAGCCCTCGAAGAGGAAATTATAAAGGGAGGAAAGTGCATGAAAAGTCACACAAATATAAATAAACGATGACAATCCTTCTACTTTCTCTTTTTTTTAATTTTTTTATTTCACCAACTTTATTCATTAGGAACAAATCTAGCAAAGGCCACAATATCATTAGAAAGAGAGCAGCTAAATATAAACCCCAAGTCCCTCAAGGAGTACACGAGCAAAAGACCTAGGTTCCAATTATTACACCACAAAGTTAGAGATATGGCCCAGGACGATTAAAGAAAGAATGATTAATAACAAGATATTGTAGGATTCTGCATCCACGACAATACTTCGGTAATTAATTCGGTTTCACTAAATAAATAGTTCGTAAATATATATCTTAGAGTCCCTAGGTTTCCTCCGTAAAACAACATCATGAACAAGAAAATAAGGTTAGAGTCAATATTATTTTGACCAATTTAATCAGGTGTACCAACAAGGTTAGAGTCAACAGTAGAATAAGCCGACTGCACGGAAATTAGTAATTTCAGACAATTTAACCAATATTTAGCAACCAAAGGAACACTCTAAAGCTAAATCAAACAAGAGATGAACTCAAGTATCCATATTATCTGTAGCCGACTGAAAGGTTAAAATAGTGTCAGACTCACAAGGTACAAGTTCTTGTAAATTTGGTTTGTTGCAAGTTTGAGGCACACCAGCCGACAGTTTAAAAAAATAAAATAAAACTGCACTAGTTGTGTGAACCCTACCTTAAATACAATATATGCACCCTCCATAACAACATATATAGATTCATACATTTAAAAGAGAACATATTATGAGAAATTGCAGATAATCAATACCCAAAAGCACGTGTGTACACACTCAGATGCAAATAGTCATGTGATAGCAGGGTTTATATACTAGCATCCCTCTGTACCTCTGCGGCTTTGCCAATGCTGCAGTTGCTCAAGTGATCACAAGCTAGCATTATGCTTGAAAATGTAACATTCGCAGGTTTTATCTTCACAACAATTTCAGGCCTTTGTCAAAGGCACTGTATTGCTGTATTGCACGCACCCTGCAATAACAGAACTCCACGAGACACTATCCCATTAAGGGAATGGGCTAAAAATACTCGACAAGAATCTTCCACCCGTCTACAGTTTGCATACATGTCAATCAAGCTACTTCCGTCAATACATTTGCATTGGTTTGTCGTTTCTGTACCAAAAATATAGTTTGTAAGTAAGGAATTAACTATTATTCCGAACAATAGCGGTTAAGTCCGAGATTGTCCACAGGGAGTATAGAGCTAAGTTATCGTAATCTCAATTTATTTCTAATTTAATTCTCAAAAGGAATGGAAGTTTGAGTTGATTTGATTAAGCTAGATTAAACTAGAAACCAATTATCGGATTCATGAGTGTATGATCTGATATCTCGTAGGTTTATAAAGGCATCCATTATCACCACTCCCTTTGGGCCGAGACAGTAAGGCTTTGATCAGTGCGAGATTCAGCCTTGTTACCATCCAAGATACTAAGCAAAAGGTACAAAATAGAGCTAAGGGGTGTTCATCTACCGTTATCTCAGGCTGCTTTTCTAAGCATAACCAAAGCCAGCACTTGACGGCAGATGCTTGATTGCAATGCAATGGCACTGGCTGAGAAGGCGCCGTGTACTACTCCCCCCCTTTTGTTTTTGAATCCAATCCCGCGTGAAAATGATCACATGGTACATATCTATTCCATAGATTGAAAAGTGCTTCTATTCGTGGAAGAGGAAATTATCAATGGAGGAAAGTGCATGAAAAGTCACCCGAGTATAAATAAATAATTAAAATCCTTCCATTTATCTTTTATTTTACTAACTTATTCGGTAGGAGCAAATATAGCAAAGGCTACAATATCATTACAATTCCATATTCCTATGTCTAACGGCATACACGTGAATTTATGGATCAAGTTATTCCAACTACTACCATAACTCTGACCACTAGGTGCATCTCTCTCCGATTTCCTATCAAAATGTGGCACATTTCCATCAGTAGCAACCTTGTAATGCTTGCCAACAATTTCGTTATCATCCAGTAAACCATTCCTATACATTAAATAGTTTTTAGTTCAGGCATTTTATGAAACACTCAACGCCCACCATTTCCACCCAAACTTCCCAACTTCAAGTACATGGCCATGAATGCATTGCCCATGTTCAAATCCGAACCAACACCAACCCATAAATTTGATAGGAATTTGTATGATTGACAGGATATGGAGTAAATACAGTTTTTCATTTAATGATAAATTTTTGAAATTTTGAAGGGGCATTTTTCAAACCAAAGGGAATATATAACATCCTATTCATAATGCTCAAAGGAACAACAATGCAGTTTTATACCGATCTTTTTCTTCTATGAATTTGCCAATATCCAGATTTCAAATAAGATTCGGAGAAAAAGCGACGCTGGATCAAGCCCAAGCCATCCAATTGGTTTTTTCAATTTGGAATTGGAAATCTCATCCATTTTACGACATCATATAGAGGTTTATAATTAATGACAAGTGTAGAAACGTCTCGCTCTTTTGCAGCATTTTTATTCACATAAAAAGCAGTGTATCAAAAGCTAAGGTGGTTGAGCCTTGTCATGAACACTTTCCAGTATCATTTTAATTAATTAGCAAAGATGGCTTTTGCAAAAGTTGACAGAAAAGGAATCTTATATATTAGGGGTGATTTTGGTTCGATCAGTTTGGTTTTTAGAGATTTGGACAACCAAAAAATCGGTTTAATTGTCAATATTTAGTTATCGAACACCTACGGACAAGATCATCGGTTTTTCCTGTTTAAAGTTGCAATACGCACGCCAGTGTGAGGTAGAACCGTAGAAGTCGAATCCTCTTATGCTTTCTCTCTTATTTTTCTCCACTTGTAATTGGCAGAGTTTCTTTCCGAAGAATAATAAAAGCAAAAGCTTGTATCACAGAGACTTGATAAAATCACATGTAGCTATTTTACCTAACCAAATAGAAAAATACGTACGTTCTCCAACATTATCAATAGAGGCTAGGTAAAAAATAAGAGAAATTCTAAGTACAAAGAAAATATACGCGGAAATTATTTTGAAAGAGCAAATCAATGATACAGATTCACTTTGAAAAGCATCTATACCATTGATTTGCTCTTTCGAAGTAATTTCCGGGTACATTTTCTTTGTACATAGAACTCCTAAAAAATAATATTTGCTCCATAGTCTTTGATTTGTAATCATTATGTCGAGTTTTTGGTGGTTACGTACATGACTTTTTCACTCTTCATCTCCCATTTAATATATTTTAATTTGATTAATTTGAGAGATTTGTGCTTTCCTCGAACTTGCATGGCACATGAACCTTCGTGCGTGCAGGACACAACTACGATTAAATTAATAAAAGTGATTAGCGTAATGGAGTGCTGCAAGTGATGACAGTGGAGCAGTTAGGCCCCATTTCCCACGCACTAATGAATAAATATGAATAATTTGTTGATTACGTACGAGTTATAAGATTAAATCAAACACTTATGTATATTATAATGAGCTGATTTTTGATAGCTGGACGTCCACCCCGGAACGCCTCATTTGTTTGCGGCATTTTTATTCACATAAAAAGCTTTCTTCTTTTGCAGCATTTTTATTATTAAAAAGCAGTTTTCGCGTAAAAAGTAGTGGGAAAGGTGGGCCTTGTCATGAAGACTTTGTTGGCATTACCCCAATCTATTTTTTAATTTTAGTGGAGAAGGAATAAAAAATGAAGAAGGAAATGGACTGTGATTTCTCGGCAGAAACAGGGGAGGAGAGTGGTAAGGCTATGGATCTCCCACTTGTCCTTTCTCTGTTCTTTTCCTCCTCCATTTTTCTCCATTTGTAATTGGCAGAGTTTCTTGCCGAAGAATAATAAAGCATAAGCATGTCCAACAGACTTGATAAAATCTACATTAATAGCTATTTAACCTAGTCAAATCAAATCAAATCGAGCTTTATGTCCCAATTATTTGTGATCGGTTACATAAATCATTTTCCTCCATTAAGCTATTTTACCTAGCCAAATAGAAAAATATGCGCTCTCCAACAACATGAATAGAGGCTAGGTAAAATAATGTTTGCTATAGTACCTCTCCAAATGGCGTAGTAAACTATTCGCAATGCATTGTTTTTCTATTACAACAGATGATAGGCAATTAATGTTGGAGTTTGGGGGGGGAAATATGTGACTAGTTAAACTCTCTTGGTTTTTAAACCGGGTGATTGGTTACTTAAAAGATGCATTTTATGACTAGTAAAAATACCAAGTATTGTTGTACAGGTAAAGTCATCATAAAAAGTATTCAAAGTCTTGCTTTATTGATTCTTTATTGATCCTTTATCTCTAATGGTTATCAGAGCCTGAAAAGTTAACTTCAATAACCAAGACCTCAATCACTTTAAGAATAAGCAGGACCTCCATATCCTGCTTTTTAGTATTGTCCTCGTTCTATCGTAAGCACTACGACCTTCTCTTGTCTTCTCTCTAGCTCATTGTGACCCCATATTCATTTCTGTTTAGCTTGGCCCCCAATTCAGTTTTTAGACAGAAATCATGGCTGCAACTGTCCTTGTCTCTGCTGCTCAGGGAGTCCTGAATGGCTTGATGCCACTTTTAACTGAACAGATTAAGCTGGCGTGGGGTTTCAAAGGAGACCTCCAAAAGCTCCAAAGAAGGTTAAACAACATTCAAGCTTTGCTACGTGATGCTGACAAAGGCCAAATTGGATCAGAAGTCCTGAAAGAGTGGCTAAAGTGTCTCAAGTCGGTGACCTGCGATGTGGAGAATGTGCTGGGTGAGCTTGCATATGAAGCTCTTCGAAAGAAGTTAGAGGTAGGAAACCGGAAGAGGGACAAGGTACGCAACTTCTTCTTGCCCTCTAATCCACTGGTATTTCGTCTCAAGATGGTTGAGACGGTTAATAGGGTGAAAAATATCAATTTGTTGTTGGACAACATATGTAAAGATGCACATGATATGGGTCTTAGACCAGCAGAACAACTCATCAGTGCTTTAGTTTCGCCTAGTGAGCATAGGCCAACTATACCTTTCGTAGACAAATCACGTTGTGTGGGGAGGGATGGTGATGTCGTAGTAGTAAGAGAAATGTTACTTGGCTCTAAAGATGATTTATCTGTTATTGCTATTGTAGGAATGGCTGGGCTTGGGAAAACAACACTAGCGCAGTTAGTTTACCAAGATAAGAAGGTTGTGGAATATTTTGGCGGTAACAAAATGTGGATTTGTGTCTCTGATGATTTCAGGGTTGAAAGGTTATTGAATGAGATGGTGGAATATCTTTTTGGGGGGGAATCCAAGATGTCAAATATTGGAGCCATAGTAGAAAAGCTTGGAGAAAAACTGAAGGGAAAGAAATACTTACTCGTGCTGGATGATGTTTGGAATACGAATACACAAATATGGGAAGAATTGAAAAATTCTTTGAAAGGTATAGAGGGCACCAAAGGAGGCAAAGTTATAGTCACGACCCGTACTGAGGATGTGGTAAAAGCAATGGGGGTGCCCCAATCTCTTGCCCATCCTTTGCATAAACTGTTAGATAAAGATAGTTGGACCATGTTTAGTGAAAGAGCATTTGCAAATAGAGAACCAAGAGAAATTCAAACTCTAGAAGAAATTGGTAGAAGAATGGTAGAAAAGTGTAAGGGTGTGCCATTGGCGATAAAGTCATTAGGAGGCTTATTGTACGACAAGAAATTTCTATCCGAATGGGAGTTCATTGAGGAGAGTGAATTATGGAGAGTTGAGGGTGAAATTCTTCCAGCATTAAGGCTTAGTTTCCATCACCTACCCTCCCCAAGTTTGAAACAATGTTTTGCTTATTGTTCTGTTTTTCCAAAGGACAAATTAATATTGAAGGATAACTTGATTCAGCTTTGGGCTGGTCTAGGTTATCTTCAGCCTCTTTCAGAAGGGAATTTGGAGATGGAAGACGTAGGCAATGACTATTTTAATACCTTGTTGCGCAATTCACTATTTCAAGATGTTGTCTTAGATGAGTATAATGATGTTACTGGTTGCAAGATGCACGATCTTGTACATGATCTTGCTCTAGATGTCTCAAAAGGTGGTTGTTTGACTTTGGAAGCTAGTGAGGTTAAGGACCATCCCGAGGTTCAACATCTATCATTGTGTCTCAAGGAAGAAAGAAGGTTAGAAGTTTCAGATGAAAATATTGGAAAACTAAGAACACTATTTTTGATCGGAAATCTCCCCCAAAATAGTGAAGACGTCAAATCTATTCGTGCCTTGAGTATTGTAAAATCTGGTGTAAAAGAGTTGTCAAGTTCTATATGCAAGTTCATACATATAAAATATCTTGACCTCTCAGAGTCTTCGATCGAAAAATTGCCAAATTCTATGACCAAGCTCTACAATTTAGAAACACTAAGGTTGCCACCGTCTTCAAATATTTTAGAAGTGATTCAAACAAAATTTCATAAGTTGATTAGCTTGAGACATCTTTGCGTGGAAGATGCAGAAGCTAGTAGGAAAATGATTCCACCCATGATAGGCCGTTTGACTTCTTTGCGGACGTTACCATTCTTTTCTGTGGGTGAGGACAAGGGCCATAAAATTGAAGAGCTGGGAAGCTTAAGCAAGCTAAGAGGCAGATTACACATTTATGATCTCCAACACGTGAAAGGCATTGAAGAAGCAGAAAGAGCTAAAATATCTGAAAAATCAAAAGTTACAGAGCTGAAATTTCAATGGAATAGGAACCCTTGTTTGTCAGACATTAACTATGGGGATGTGTTGGAAGGACTTAAACCTCACAAGAATCTTAGGGGTTTAATTCTCCAAAATTTCGAAGGAAGAAAATTGGCATCATGGATGAGGAGTAGAGATGATCAGAAGCTTCATAATTTAGTGAAGATCAAATTAATCGATTGCCAATCATGTGAAGATATCCCAATACTCGGACACCTTCCGAAACTTGAAGTCGTTGTAATGGAAAATTTGGATAATGTGGAGAGCATTGGTCTTGAATTTTATGGATTGGATGAACAAATTGTTGGTGATAGTAGCGGCACTATGGCTGCACCAGCACCAGCAGTATTTCCGGCATTGAAAATACTCACTATTCTTGGTATGCGAAAGCTAAAAGAGTGGTCAGATGTATCGTCATTACCTCCTGCAGCCACAAGTATAATGCAGTTCTTTCCTCGTCTCGAGAAGTTGTGTATCAGGGAATGCCCTAACTTGATCACCATTCCAGGTCATTTGTTATGCATTCAAAATTTAGGTATTCATAAGAAAAGTTTCCCTTTCACTGCTTTCAGTTATGAGGAAACTGCGAATGAACTCACTTCGACCATAGTGGTAGATTCGGATTCGAAAAATGTCGGTACTTTGATTGAACATTTGCTAGAAACAAGCAGCAAGTCCCTAAGACGTCTGGCAATATGTGGTTTGGAGGAGTTGTGTTATTTACCAAAGCAACTACTAAACCTAGCTTCCCTTGAGCTTTTAAACATAGAAGAGTGCCCTAAACTGATGTACATAGGCGAAGAAACAGGAGGGGAATTCAACAGCTGCCTAACGTCCCTTCAAGAGCTTGAAATTCGATGGTGTGAACAGTTGAGATGCTTGCCAAAGGGGTTGCTACAACCAACCCTTGTAAGCTTGAAAATGTATCAGTGTCACAATTTAAGGGAGGCCAGCCCAGATGAATTGCGCAACCTCACGTCCCTTCAGGATCTGGATTTCGGAGGGCGTAACTCACGATGGAAGAGGGCTTGGGAGGAGGGGCAATTCTGTTTGACCAGCCTTCGAACGTTGGAGATAGGGCCCTTCTCAGGGGAGCTGGATTATTTCCCCTGGCCAGAGGTTGAGATGGTCAAAGCTCAAACCCCGCAACATTATCCATTCATGTCCCTAGAATCTCTTACTTTATGGGGATGGCCAAAGCTCAAATGCCTTCCCGATCAACTTCGGCACCTCAATTCCTTAAGATACCTGGAAATTAGGGATTTCCAAGGGTTGGAAGCTCTACCAGAGTGGTTGGGTAACTTTTCATTTCTTGAATCATTGCAGCTCATGTTGTGCCCTAATATGTGGAGTTTCCCCTCACTGGAAAATTTTCAACTTCTCGAGAATTTACGATCGCTGCATATATACCAATGTCCCCTTCTAGCGAAAAGGTGCAAAGAAGGGGGAGAAGAGATGCACAAGATTGCTCATATTCCGATGCTCGATAGATATATAGCCGGTAACTTCTCCAATTGCTCATTTTCGTGATTACCTTCTCTCTTTCTCTCTCCCTCTCTCTCAGTTTGGGTTTTTATTTGTGTCATTTTTCATGCGCATTTCTGGAAAAAACCCGGAAATTTTATCTAACCTAACTTAATGGTCACGAAATTGGTGCTAATATTAAACGACGTTTGTTTGGATTCACTGAATATGTTAGGGTTCCCAAAAACACAGTTTGGTAACAGGATCAAAGAAGAAAAACGATCTGGTCTTTCTCTATCTCGCTCTCTCGCGTGATACAGTTTCGCAACCTTTTCAACGAATGGGTTGTCCGTTCCCCGTGGTGACTCATGGACCTCTGCCTCGAATCTCCTCTGTTTCCCACAACTGTACCAGCTTGGTGACTTAGTTTTTTTTTTTTTTGGGTAATGTTTGTGATTTTTCAGCCATTAACCTACCTTAACGACTTCTTCTCGATCTATTAATGTCCCGGAGCCCGGGCGAATACTCGATTATGGACTTGGTTTCTCAAATCAGAAACCAGTCTTCATTGTAAATTGGAGCTTGATTAGAAATTTCCCCTATTATATTCGTCTACTAGTTAAGTTAGGTTTTCTTCTTTGCTGCGAAGTCATATTGAAGTCGAGTCAGGTTGATATGAGCAAAAGACTTGTGTTAAATTCCAATGGAAACAAAAATGTCCGGGCAAAAAACTTAGCTGGTTAATTTGTAATCAAAATGTGTGTGAGAGTTTCTTGTGGCCTGAAACCTTTTGCTTAAGTTGTCTTAAAACTTGAGGGTTTCCACTCTTAATTACTTGCCATTGTTTTGTAGATGATTAAAAATTTGGAGAGGTGTTGGGAGGAGGGGCAATTCTGTTTGACCAGCCTTCGAAAGTTGGGGATAGGTCCCTTCTCAAAGCTCAAAACCTGCAACATTACCATTCATGTCCCTAGAATCTCTTACTTTATCAAGATGGCCAAAGCTCAAGTGCCTTCCCGATCAACATCGGCACCTCACTTCCTTAAGAATGCTGCAAATTTGTGGTTTGGCCATCAAGTACCTTCCCGATCAACATCGGCACCTCACTTCCTTAAGAATGCTGCAAATTTATGGATTAGAAGGGTTGGAAGCTCTACCGGAATGGTTGGGTAACTTTTCATCCCTTGAATCATTGAGGGCTCTACAAGTGCCGTAAGCTGACGAGTTTGCCCTCACTGGATAATTTTCAACTTCTCAATAACTTACAATCTCTGGTTATAGCCCAGTGTCCCCTTCTAACGAAAAGATGCGAGGAAGGGGGAGAAGAGTGGCACAAAGATTGCTCATATCCACCATCGGGTAACTTGTTTGCTAATTGCTCATTTTCATGATTTTCTTCTCCTTGCCTCTCTCTCTCTCTCTCTCTCTCTCTCTCTCTCTCTCTCTCTCTCTCTCTCTCTCTCTCATTTTTGTGTTTCTATCTGTCATTATCCATATGTATATGTGGAATATATGTACTGTGTTAAAGATCTAAATTTATCTATTTACTTCAATTTTGGATCAAAGAAGTGTCATCTAACCTAACTTCTTTGGCATGATGTGTTGGGCTTTTAGAGGCTAGATTAATGGTTCCCTCTGTAATTCTTTTCCATCAAGATAAACCATTGAAAGTCCCCTGCCAACCATGTAATTCCTTGCTTTCTGGTTTTTCTTTAGTTTGCAGTTTTATTAACATCTCTAGCCAATGCGAATAATTTGTTCAATAAACATATTGATAGTTCAAATCCAGCTCTTTGATTTATGGGACGTCCGGTGACAATGGAAGAACAGCGGTGATTGTTGGGTCGAGACCCCGACCCCAATTCACACCTCCTAGCACAAGCACGAAAATAAATCAAGCACAAACGAGAGATATCCAAGGAAAAACTTCACTATGTATAACTCACATATACAAGTATGAAAAAACCTCACCGAGATAGCCACAATTCGGCTTCCCCACTCCTCTCTCTCTCCCTCACTCTGGTGCTCTCTGACAGTCTCTCCGGGCGTCTCCGAGGAGCACCGCTCCTCCCGAAGGAGGAGCCCTCACCCCTCAACTCACCCTCTCTGTCTCAGCACACTCACACAGTGCACACCTGCACTTTTACACCACAAGGGGGAGTGATCCCCTGTGGTCACACCCACCCACTAAGGGTGTACCCCAACAGTGATGACACCATGGGAAATAAAGCCCAATGAAGAAAAAGGTATGTGAAAGGCAGTCTGCTTATCATTTTAAATCCCTGAATTGAACTGGGCTCGCGAACATGTCTTCCATTCACATAGCGCTCAGTGCACAAAACTGAAAAGCATAAGGTCCATGGGACGGTGGCAACTAAAAAATTACACAATAGTATCTTTTTGGAGAATCTCTAAGATTAGGCAACAAACCAATGTGCTCCTTGTCTGTTTCTTGTTTGAACCATTTCTTAAGCGTTCTTTCTGTTTTGCAGAATGCTTGGAAGTTGGAATGCAATATGCTTGATATGTGGAAATTCAAGGCAGCATTTAGGTTCTGTTCTCAAAAGTCTCATTCACACACTTTCCTGCACAAAGTTTTTCTTTAGCCCTGAAATTTGTCCTAGATTGGTTCAAATTGTTTAGTAGTTTTTCCGTGCTGCTTAACTGTTTGTCCAGAGATAATAATCTTGCAATGTCAGTTTTCTCTGCTGGAAGGTTCTCGGAAATGATCTTTGTAAAGGTATAGCTTAAATGAAGATTTCAGTCCAGGACTTCAATGTCTGACCTCCCACTAAAGAAGCAAGCAAATATTGCATTAAAACTGTCTGGTCAATCAAAGTTGGATCTGATTAAGGTGATTGATTCCTCTCTCTCTGGTCTGTCGGTTTTAGACCTGTTTTTTTCCACTGTCTATATCGAAGGTATTTTTGATGTATTGCCATGCCGAAAGGGGAAAATGTTCTCATTGAGCTTCCTGGCATTTGATGTATGGCATCTTATTCAATCAACCATTAGCAGGCAATAATTTCTTCTTCTTTACCAATGAGTATATTTCTAGTGAATTACAGAATTCTTTGTTGGATTAGTTTGATATTGATTTCTGTTACTAATTGGTCATCCTTGAAGTATATTGCATGTTGGATTTATTGCCTTCCAGCTCTAAGATTAACAACAGCTGGCCACATTGAGAGTCACCAGATCCTTGTTATGCCAACTTCATAGTTCCACTGGAGTTATATATTTTGTGATATCGGTTGAAGATAATGCAGACAAACAAAAGTTAAATAATCTGTGCCTTAAAAAAAATGCTCAAAATGCTTTCCTTCTAACCTTCATTACGAACTTTCATTTTCCACACGCAACCAAAATGAGATCAGGAAGGTGCACAATGCTCTTGCATGCATGTTGTATTCATCTTTATGAAATCTTGGTGCTGTATTTGTATTAGTGAAGATAATTACATGGATCTAAACAATTTATGTTAGAAATTAAGATTGTTTTTGCCTTGCCACAGAATCCTTTAGGTGCTGTTTTCATCGTTTGTTTTGTCTAGTGCAAGCACTAATTTACTCTTCTCAAGAAATTAAGATTGTGTTTGCCTTGCCACAGAGTCCTTTAGGTGCTGTTTTCATCATTTGTTTTGTCTAGTACAAGCACTAATTTAATCTTCTCAATAGCTATATACTGGATCTTCTATTTCTTTTGCAAGATAGATGTTGACTTCAACTTTATATTTGCGGATCAAAAGAAAACTTTAGGCACTATATTTACTCTTATTATTGGCTGTCCCATGTTTTTGTCATTTTACACTTGAGCTGTTACGAGCCGAGAAAACCTCAATCTTTGCTTCTCCTGCATTTCTTCTCTTAGATTTTCTTCTAGCTCTGTGGTTGGTTTGATTTTGTGGTCCCGGTTGCAGCTAATTTGTGCTTATGCCACCGCTTGATTTCTTGTACCTAGTGGATGCTCCATCTCTTCATTCATGACATTTACATAGTTTTTATATGTATGTATCTTAGTACTTGCAAATTTCCTTGGAAACAGCTTCTTAGCATGCAGGGACTAAGACTCCTTACATCTGAAATTGACATAGAAAATAAGCCTATAGTCTCACATCCATAAAATTATTCGTTCCAATGAAACATCATTAGAGGAGCATTGTGAATTTCTGTTTCAATAGTTTCCTTCAAAATGTCTACCACAGGGTACCTAATTAGGATCTTTCTTCCCCTCTTCTTTTTTCTTAGGCCTTCTCTATGACGGTATTTTTTTAGGCCAATACGTAAAATTCCCCTACATTATTAGGCATTTATCTCTAATCACCACTTCATTTATTGGTTATGCAGTATCTACCGTATCATATCTTCCAAGGGTTGATGTACATGCACTGATGCATCCACAAATGTTTTGCACGTTGAGTTAAAGCCCAGAAATCATCTCTCGAAAGCCAGTTGTGATTCGAAAGTACTAGATTTTCTACTGGCTAAAGTCACATATGAACCAGATTTCATGACAGAATAGTGTTTATGGAGGTACATGCCACCGGAACTGTTGTTTTGTGTAGTTGATGGATTGAATATATGCAACTGTTATTCCTCTCATTGGAGCTTCCCACTGTTTTTCTACACTACTGCTTATGAAATAAGTCTACTTCCGAGTTGAATAAGAAAAACTTCGTTCTCTGACAGAAATGATCAAGAGGCTCCAATGGTATAAAAAATTTGGCTGATGAGGAGATATAGACTGAAATGGCTCCCATAACTGTCCAGTGGCACATGTTCAGCAGGAAAGAGGTTATTAGCACACACTATTTCTTCTTTCGAAAAATTTCTATTTTGTCATTTCATGAAACTGGCTCATCTCATCAGCTCGTGGGCCTCACCACAATAGGCATTCATAGACACTATTAAGCGAAACCAGGCAGATGAAATGGCGCTTGCAGTGGCAACTCAATTTTGTATCATTCAAAAGTCCAGAAGATATTTCCGGTAGCCAAAGGAAACTTGATCAGTTGCTAAAGAAAGGCAGTGGGCCACAGAGTTTCCAGCTTGCTTGTGGACAGTACTTTAAACCTTTTGCTCCAAAACTAACAGAAGCAATATACGCCAATTGTGTGCTTCTGCTCTTCTGCTTCTTCAGCCCTATAGCATCATGGACCAGGTCTTAAATTCCTCTCTCACGTCTTTCAGGATCTATGCCTTGCACTTTTCTCCCATGAATAGTCTATTTATCCTTGAATTCTTATTTACATTTGATGTTATCTGTAGGCTCGATAACCTATTGGTGTCTGCCAGAATGTTTCCCGATAGCATGATATTTTGGTGCCAAGCAGCATTGCAGAATGCAGTTGCAGAGCAATCCAATCCATCTTCTCGGTCATCTTGCCAGAATCAATGAATTATCTGGGGAATAGAACCATAGTTCTTGAGAAAAAGAGTTATGAGTCATCTGTACATCCTAGCATTTTGTTTTCTAATGGAAACCATTAACGTGGTATTGATCTTGTACGTGCACTGGTTGCATTTGCTTTTGGGCAGAATTTCTCTTTGTATTTAGCATTCTCAAATTCTGTCGATACTTATCTTAAAAACATTTTTGATGTACACATGGTATTCCCTGGATGGGGCTCCAAGTGGATTTTGTGAATATAGGCCTATGCTTTCTTCTTTTTTTGGTTGCATGAAACTAAATACCCTCAGTTTTCTTCTTCTTTAATTGTTTTGCACACATCTTCGACTTTGTTAACCAAATGGTTCTATAATAAGAAATCTGTCAACTAGTTCGTTATTACTCATTAGGACTCATCATCCATACTTGTATCTAGGGCTACAAATGAACAGAGTCGTTCTTGAACTGTTTGAGGCTCGACTTAGTCAAGGCTCATTCGAATTCGATTCAAGTACTAAAGGAACCATACTTGAGCCTCAATTTAAGCTTGTTAATAAACGAGCCCAACCTGAACCTGACAGTATTTGACTCAATCAGGCTCGTGAGCTACGAGTATATGTGTATCTCTTAAGAATTTCATATGTAACCTTGAATATGTATAAACTTTCACATGTACATAATGAAAATTTTATAACTTGTACATGTATAAAAAAAAATTTCGACCAACCAGAAAATGCAGATAATATATATAAGAAAACAGAATAAAAAATGGACACTATCGGTCCAGTAATACAAAAAACAACAAAAAACAAAAACAAAAAAGAAAACAAAAGGCCGCATGGAAACACGACGCCGGAGCCGGGCCTGTCGAACACACTCGTGAAGAGGGTTGGAGAGCCCGCAACTGAGAGGCCAGGTATGAAGACCCACCGCACCAACTCGAACTTGTCCTGCCACAGACTAAAGGCAGAAGCCGCTGCAAACGCCGTTTTCGTCGCCGAAACACTAATTCCAAGAAAAGCCGGATCTAGAACCCTAGATCTGGCTCAAGAGTCTAAAAATGATGGGGAGAGCAGGAGATCTTGTCTTCCGAAGAAGAGAGCCTCAACCACCTCACAATCATAGTAGGAGAGGAGAGACCAGAGAGAGATCAAATGAGAGGGGGATTGAGAGGGGGAGATGTAGGAAAGAGAGGAGAAGGGGGAGCAAAGAAGAGGGGAAAGAGGGGAAGGGGGAGGCGGAAAAGGGGAGAGGGGAAACCCTCCCCGGGGAACCCCCTCTCTCTCTAGAACTCTCCTGAACTCTACTCACTACCATACCATTTTACATGTATAAAATTTTAATAGTACAATAAACTTAAATTTTAATATGTTTTGAATTTTGATAACTTTATATATGCGTGATCTAATTTATGTTCAAAATAAGACTTTTATTTGCAATTCAAGACTTGTACGCGAGCATAATTATTAATATTTTTGACTTGCTAAGGCTAGTGATCAAATTCGAGTTCCACGTACTTGAACCTGGGCAAGCTTGACTCGAGCTTGGCTCGTCAAATTTTCGTTAAGGTCAAGCTCACCTCAAGTTCACTTAAAAACTTCGCGAACAAACTTAAACATTCTAAAGCTCGGCACGATTCGACTCGTTTGAACCCGAACATTTTAAAGCTTGGCACCATTCTCCTCGAAAGTCCCTCTCAATCTCATTCCTTTTTGGGGTACAGGGCTAGTTTGTATCCCTCCGTATTGATCGTTATCGGACCATTTCCATTGCTTTTATGGCTCGCTCATGACATTCCAATTTCATAGAACTTTGCTTTTTCTGCATTCTTTGCAATTTTCCTTTGAGATCTGTTTCTAAAAAATGAATGTGGTCACATCCCTATTTTAGGGAATTCTTTTATAAGCCACTCTCTGACAATTTTAGTGATGATCCAAATTCGCGTCGTTTTCTTCTTCAAAAATTTGGAACGCTGTTGTGCCTCTTACAATCGAAGTTTCAATGTGTTCTTTCGCTTTTTAGGGTCTCAACGACTAATGACATCTCTCAGAAGAAGGAGAACTAGCCACAATCTTCGTCTCAATGTTTTATCATGTCAATAGTCTTTAGATCGTTTAATTTGTTTCTTCATTTGTCTTTTCCCTAAGAAAAGATAAAGTGGCAGGCGTATAAAAAGAAATAACAATCGGTGAAACGTAGAAAAACATCAACCATAAGGATCTCCCCTTATGAAAGGGAGTCTATAACCACGGCGATGGAGCATCTCTCCGTTCTGACCAACCCTCGGCTCCTAACCCTTTTTCCCGAGCACATCTTTTTTGTTAAACAAATGCGTGGTGTGAGCCTTGAGGGTTGTTGCTAGGAGCTGTTGGATTAACTACCGTAAAATTAAACAAGAACGGATTATCTCGAAATTCTGCTATCGAAAAACAGAATACCAAATTGGAGAACGACATTTGGGTTGAGTCGCGGACCAGGTCGTTTTCTTTAACACGTTTCGCGAATCTGGCTAGATTGTGCAAGCAGTTCGTCAATGCCCCGCCTTCCCCAAGATAAATCAACCCAGAATTCACCACCTCTGCTCGGCCTTCTCTGCACGGAAGAAAACCGAAAACAAAACAAACAATCGACCTATTGCTCGAGCTCAAAAAACATTTTTGGGGTGGAAGAGAGAGTTGTTTTTATGTTTTTGCTGATTATGCACACGTTTTTTTTAATCAGCAAGAACTTTCCATTTGGAAATGGAAAAGGATTTTGAATATTCGGTAACAAAAAAATGTGTTGCAGAATGTTTAGCAAAAACGTGGGCTTTTACACTACGTTTGTGAGGCTCAAATCTCAGATTTGCACCCCCCTTGCACACACCCAGTTAACTAGTTTCCAAATCAATTTTCCAAATTGCTGCCCATTTTCCTAAGCACGCGAGACCTCTCCTTGGATCTTTATTCACAAACTCACTTGTGTGCAAAGTCATTAAAAGTAGATAGAAGTTTTGTGACTAGCCAATGTGGGACTAGAGAAAAATACAATGTTTTACAAATACACAACTAAGTTCCAACAGGAGTACTGCACAATTTTTATTGAGAGAGAGATAACTTTTCCGATACGGACAACAGACTGTAAAAATTTGACCAGGATCAACTTAAAAATTAAGAGAAAATAAAAAAAATGACAGATGTGTTTAGTTCTCCTCACTTGGTCAGTTTCAACTTTTAAACTGTACAGAAGATTTCATACTTCACTGAGCGCGGCCGGCCATTAATTTGCGGTTGTTAATCAGTCATTTGGCCTCACACACTGTGGGAGTATTATACCAAATGGGAGACTTACTCGTCTAAGCTTGAAGGTTCGGCTCTTACCATCAGGACCTTCAGATTAGTCTAGTTGTGCGTAAACGGGACCAAACACCTGATTAGTGACAAATAGTTCAACTTTCACACATCGTCTGAGTGTTTTGATGCGAAGTGGATATCCGTATGTATGATGCAGCTGGTCCAATGGTATATAATCACATTAACGTTGGCAATGGCCAGGTCCTAAAATTTAAAAATAAGCAGTAATTCAAATGCTCCCCTATATAGTAGTTGTCCTTGTTATGTGGTAAAGCACAACACCCTTCTCTCGTCTTCTCTAGCTGATTGTTCCCCGAACAATTATTTTGCTTTAGTTTCAGGCGGGAAAAAAATGACTGCAACTGTCCTCCTTCCTGCTGCTCAGGCAATCCTGAATAGTTGATTCCACTCGTAACACAGCAGATTAACATGGCATGGGGTTTCAAAGGAGACCTGAAAGAGCTCAAGAGAGGTTAAAGAACATCCAACTGTTGCCAAGGGATGCTGAGAAGGGGCAAATAGAATCGGAAGCCCTGAAAGAGTGGTTAGAGAGTCTTAAGTCGGTAACCTGTGATGTGGAGAATGTGCTGGGAGAGTTAGCATATGAAGCTCTTCGAAGGAAGATGGAGGTAGGAAACCAGATGAGGTATAAGGTACATAACTTCTTCTCGCCCTCTAATCCGTTGGCATTTCGTCACAAGATGGCTAATAGGGTGAACAATATCAATTTGTTATTGGACGGAATTAGCAAAGATGCAAATGACAATCGGTCTTAGGCGAGCAGATCAGCACATGAATGCTTTTGTTCCAGCTAGTGAGTGTAGGCCAACTATACCTTTTGTTGATGAATCAGGTTGTGTGGGGAGGGCTGGTGATGTTGTAGCAGTGAGAGACATGGTACTTGGCTCCAAAGATGATTTATCTGTCATATATCGCTATCGTAGGTGGGCTTGGAAAGACAACTCTAGCCCAGTTAGTTTACCAAGATAAGAAGGCTGTGGAATATTTTGGTGATAACAAAATGTGGATTTTGTGTGTCTAACGTCTTCAAGGTTGAACGGTTATTGAATGAGATGGTGCAATCTCTTTTTGGAAAGAAATCTATGATACCAAGCATTGAAGGTATAGTAAAGCTTGGAGAAAAATTGAATGGAAAGAAATACATACTTGTACTAGACGATGTTTGGAATATGGTTTAAAAAATAGGGAAAATTTCAAAATACCCCATAACCTTTACTCTAAATTTCAATTAGATTTCCAAACTTTTAAAAAAAATTAATTTTACTCCCAACGTTATCTTATGTTAATCAAAACGATCCCTTCTGTCTAAATGACTAACGGATTTCGTTAAAGGCTCCGTTAAATAGCGTCCCGATTAAATTTCGATGATCCGAGCCGCTCAATATGTTCAGAACGTGATTTCTAGTAATAAAAAAAAAGACCGGGAAGGGCTTGATTTGAGCAGTTTTTATTGAACAGTTTAATAAAAACTATTCGGATGAAGCCCTTCCCGGTCATTTTTTTTGCTGAATTCTCGTGAGTACCCTTAAGAACACGTTCTGACCATATTGAACGGTTTGGATCATTGAAATTCGATTGGGAAAGGGGAGGTGCGGACAAATCCGGATTTTATTCAAGTCAGGGCGTCCGGATTTTGCTTCGGTCCGCACACATTTAACATGGTTGAGATATTGTTCACCAGTTACATTTGCTTGTATGGGGAATTTCTCTCTCAATTTCACATTCTCAAATTTTAATATTGATTTGCTTTTCTTTTTTTTCAGCATTGCGGTTTCAGATTAGATCTGTACTAAGAACATTTTCGCTCTTCCCAACGAGTACTCCTCCCTAAATTGGGCTCCAGTTGCATTTTTTGAATCTACGATTTGGTTGGTCATTTATTTTTATGCAATCCCAGGCCCTCAACATGTACCATCTTAGAGTGAGAGAACTTTCGTCATATGATTTAACAGTCCTACTCTTTCTTCTTCTTCTTCTTCTTTAGTTTTGCTGAATGAAACGAAATACACTTTGTATTTGGCTCGTAATTTCCACTGTAATACTAAACCATAATTCTGGACACATCTAGCCCGTCATGAGACTCGTCATCCATACTTGTATCCCCTTTCTTTCTGCCAAGTAACATTACTGTGGAGATTTTCCATTAAGCGTGACTATGGGATGCATGCCAATGCAAGGCACCTGTTGGCAATTAATAGAGGAAACTTACTATTAGATTTCTTGGAGGGTTCCAACTTAAAACCAATTGGCGATAGGTGGAGTAGCCTCTAAAATATATTAACCAAGCTTTGGTGGCTTAAACGAGCAATGTGGAACAAGTCTAACACTTCCCCTCACGTGCAACCCGGATGCACATGAAGTTGACAGACCAGGAGACCAGGAGCTGATTGATTGACTCGGGCGACAGAAATGACAGAGACTTTCCAGAAGTTTTATTGAATTTGATATTAACGTGTACATAGGCTCTTGTATTTATACAAGAGTGGAATCCTAAAATATGAAAACAAAATCAAATCCTATACCATGGAAAGATAATCAAATCCTTGATCCTAATCAATTACAATCGATTCTATCAACTATAATCAATCACAACATTTTCATTATTCTAACACTTACATGTGACAATTGCACGTACTTTGAATTTTGTTTGTGATCAAATTGTTTTCAAATAATTACTTAAAAGCAACACAATAATAGTGTCGAACTGAATTGAATGCTAATTTCTATGTGCACTATCATAGCCCCATCATACAAATCCATTGCTCCAAGTACCTTCAACTTGTTGCCAGCAACACCTCGTCTAGATCTTCTATGATGCCCCCCAACAACACGAAAAAGGTGGATAAATTAACTCCCAACAGCTACCATAAGTGAAGAAATAATACCCGTTGAAGTCTTTGAACCTTATTGAAAAGGTGACATAATCTAAACACTAAATCATTTGATCCTCATGTTTTTAACACCTTTAAGGCACCCGCTGGTAAAGTTCGGATTGTAAGATATGTGTGAATCCTTTGTCTTCGACACCTTCAAGCCGGTCCACCTCCAAGCCGAAAAAAACAGAACTCTGTTTTTTGATGGGTAATTCCAATCCATGGTAGTTTCTCTACAGCCATTGCTCTTACATTCAGATCTATAAAATTTCTTTGCAAAACGATTTGCACAAAGACCATTAACGCTCAGAACCAACCATACAATTAAATTCGGATTAAAAAAAAAAAAAAACCCATACAATTAAATTGCTTCCATTGGAATGGGTTGCCATGGAGTGTAGGATTTGAAGCAGCAAATTTATTGCCCTAAACATCTTTTCATCCCCATACCCAGCGTCCGGAATCTTACCCACTTCGATTGCAACATCTATAACTCTAACGATAGCATCCTGATTTGCTTTGTACACTTAGAGATGGACTTTTCTTCAATTGATTTAGTTTGATCAGTGTGCCATGGGGTACAGTTGTGAGAAAGACATTTTAATAAAACCATTTTGCAATGTGATATAAAAAATTAACAGATGGCAATGATCGAGTCCTCATTTTTTTTTTTTTTTAATCAAAAGTAAGAAGATTGTATTGATGGAGATTATTACAAAGAATTTGGAGAAAATCAAACTAATTGTCTAACAAATACAAAAAATGGTACAAGTCAGCGCAAACAATAAAAATTACTCCACGATATGGACGTCGACGCCATAGAAAAGACGAGTAAAAAGTTTCCCATCCTCTGTTCGCCATCATATGTCCCAGCATCGGAACCGGGTAGCTAGTGTGGGCTGCACTATAGTTTCTATTCTACAATCTGAATCGTTTAAAAGTGTATTTTAAGTGCAGAACCATTGATTGTACAAATAAACGACTCAAATAGCGCGAGTCCCCAAATTTTCTCTCTCTCTCCCTCTCTCTCTACGTTGATGAGAGAGAATCACTCACACATAAAGAGACGAGAGATTATCCAGTGCCTTCGATCACCGTCATACGGTGCCTCGGGAGTGAACAATATAGGGTGAAAAAATAGGTCTGGGCCTCTGGGGGCACATGGTGGTGCGGTGGGGGACTAAATAAATTTTTATATTTTTCACTCCCAAAGCAAATCGTAGATTTTCCTATCTTTCCAAAATATTTATATTCTAATTCCCAAGTAAAAAACAATATTAGTGACTAACCTAACCACCACATATTTAAATCTTAGTTACAGAGCAATCCAATCCATCTTGTCAGTCATCTTGCCAGAATCAATGAATTATCTGGGGAATAGAACCATAGTTCTTGAGATAAAGAGTTATGAGTCATCTGTACAACCTAGCATTTTGTTTTCTAACGGAAACCATTAACGTGGTATTGATCTTGTACGTGCACTGGTTGCATTTGCTTTTGGGCGGAATTTCTCTTTGTATTTAGCATTCTCAAATTCTGTCGAGACTTATCTTAAAAACATTTTCGATGTACACATGGTATTCCCTGGATAGGGCTCCAAGTGCATTTTGTGAATATAGGCCTATGCTTTCTTCTTCTTTTTTTGGTTGCAATTTTAGGGAATTTCTTTTATAAGTCACTCTCTGACAGTTTTAGTGATGATCCAAATTCGCATCGTTTTCTTCTTCATAAATTTGGAAAGCTATTGTGCCACTTACAATTGAAGTTTCAATGTGTTCTTTCGCTTTTTAGAGTCTCAATGACTAATGACATCTCTCAGAAGAAGGAGAACTAGCCACAATCTTCATCCTCAATGCTTTATCATGTCAATAGTTTAGATCGTTTGTTTCTTCATTTGTCTTTTCCCTTCGACAACTTTGGGCATTGGCGATTCAATTAGTGGCTTCGTGTTGGACAACACAAATAGACAGCGATCTAGTGCTTATCCAGCATTAAAAAAGAAAAGATAAAGTGGCAGACGTATAAAAAGAAATAACAATCGGTGAAACGTAGAAAAACATCAACCATGAGGATCTCCCTTTATGAAAGGGAGTCCATAACCACGGAGGTGGATCATCTCTCCGTTCTGACCAACCCTCGGCTCCTAACCTTTTTTTCCCGAGCAGATCTTTTTTGTTAAACTAAATGCGTGGTGTGATCAGTGAGGGTTCTAGCTAGGAGCACTAAACAATTTTTAATGAGAGAGATAACTTTTCTGATGCGGATAATATACTGTAAAAATTTGACCAGGATCAACTTAAAAATTAAGAGAAAATAAAAAAAATGACAGATGTGTTTAGTTCTCCTCTCTTGGTCAGTTTCAACTTTTAAACTATGTACAGAAGATTTCATACTTCACCGAGAGCGGCCGGCCATTAATTTGAGGTTGTTAATCAGTCATTTGGCCTCACACACTAGTAGGAGTATTATACCAAATGGGAGACTTACTCGTCTAAGCTTGAAGGTTCGGCTCTTACCATCAGGACCTTCAGATTAGTCTAGTTGTGGGTAAACGGACCAAACACCTGATTAGTGACAAATAGTTCAACTTTCACACATCGTCTAATTGTTTTGATGCGAAGTGGATATCCATATATATGATGCAGGTGGTCCAATGGTATATAATCACATTAACGTTGGCAATGGCCAGGTCCTCAAATTTAAAAATAAGCAGGACTTCAAATATTTCTCCCCTATGTAGTAGTTGTCCTTGTGTTTACACCCATTTTTGGCCAAAATTCATAAAATCAATTTGTTAGTTAGAAGAAGGCCTTGAATGATGGTTTCAGGCCTTGAAAAGCCTCATGATCAGTCATCCACAAAATCAGGCCAATTTGAACGCCACTGATGGAGTTGAGTTTGCAAAGGCCTGGGCCAAATTAATACATAAGATTTCGTCATTACAAGCCCAAGCCCAAGATTGGCCGAAGACTTGGGTTGACCCACCAGATCTGAGTACTTTATCCAGGCCTAAGCCAGTTTTTAGAAATAATAAGGCTTTCTAAGTGGGTCTAAATCAGTTAAAACCCAAGTTTTCCTTCCAGACTTGGGCTCGCATGGCTTATAAAGAAATTCGAGACCCATTATTCACCTTGAGTTCGGGCCCAATTGATAGATGGGCTTATTCCATACAAGTGTCACATATGACCTATTAATTGGCAAGGAAAAGGCCTCAAGCTGCTCACAAGCAACTCAAAAGCTTAAAATGTTCTTGCTGGATAGGTCTGGACAAGCTGCTCATAAGTAGCTCAAAGGTCTAGAAGCTTCTCCCTAGCAAGCTGCTCAAGCAGCTCAAAGGCTAAGGTGCTCACAAACAGCTCAAAAGCCTAAAAAGTTCTCTCTAACATCACACAAACTGCTCACAAACAGCTCAACTAGGCCTGCATTTTTGGCCTTGGTGGGCCCAAATTCATCCTTTTTACAAGCATCCATGCAAGCAAGTAGCTCAACCAGACCAAAGACACGTGGCAGCCATGCATGGAGACATCCCAAGCAGCTCACAAGCTGTCACGCCCTCGATTTTCAACATAAATAACAATACCATTTTAAATACAAAGTCCTCACAATCGTACGTACAATACCCCAAATTACAATTCAGTTTCCGAATTCCACAAATTAGTCTACAAATACAATCTTCCAAAGTATGAATTTCATAACAAGGTTGTTTGTTATACAAGAATAATAGAGTACTCTCCAAAATAGCTTTAATCGATAATGTCAGCATACACTCCAGGTACTCCATGACCATGACCATGACCTGCAATAAACCTGAAATGGTAGGTTGAGCAAACACGTGCCCAGTAGAGAGATCTACACAACTATTATATATGAATGGGATGACTGGTAGAATGAATAACAGAAGTAAGGTACGGTACCTCAAAGGATGAAACGAAACAGAACTAGCAATTTTTTCAACGTCGAAGACATAAATGAAGTACCATGACTACACACCAAACTCTAGTTCAACCACGAGGACTTACTATCTATATGATTTTCTCATGACTGCCACTGTCCCTCATATTACTTCGAATCACCAATCCGATATCTTGATTTATGAAACTATCGTAATCAAAGAATTGTAACGCCCATGTCTTTCATACCACTTACACTTTCACTATGATAGCCCCTTTCCATTCACATCATGTCACATTTTTCTCATCATTCTGTATCATGAGCAAAAGCTCCTGCCGGGCCAATCAAGAAATCCCGATACTCCCCACTAGTACCTCCCTCACAGGGGGGCTAATTCAAGTCACACATCATAGTTTACCATACCACAGTTCATCCGATATACTTTACAATTTAGTCATTTATCTCAATCACATATAACGAACTCACAACGAAGACTTATTCACATAGTAGTAGCTGTAATAATAATTAGGATAATCCGACTTCATTTAACTCATAATCATTACACCATTCATCCTTCATATAAGCATTCACATCTCAAAGGATATTCTCTCGCAACGGTTCATAGATTTTTACCTTACAACTCATAAAACCATACAATTTACGCCAATGACGTATCACATGTCTAACATAAGGGAAATGTCTCACATACCCATGCCTAGCGTTGCCTAACTCAAAGGAGTGTCCTATGTGTTTGTTTCTCACATTGCGTGTTAACACATACAACCTTCGCCCACCTACATCTCTTATGTTCTCTAAACCCTTGTTTCGGTGTCACAGGACTCATACGGAACCCAACGACCACCACAAAGCCTAGTATACCACTAGCCTCGTCCAACCACTCAATTAAACACTTAGGAGAACCTAAGAACATCCGTATCTCACCCAAACAATTCTAAGAAAAAGGATTTTCCAACGTTATACGAACATATCTTTCTTATTTTGGCTACCAAATCTTATTGGTTAAGAATTAGGAGATGAGACCACCGCCATTGGAAAGTAGACTTCCGGCACATGAATTTCGATATAAAATTTGCCCAAAACGGAGTTCGGATGAAAAAGTTATGCCCGTTCGAAATTTTGCCAAAATGCTGAATTTTTCACTTCCTACCGGTAGGACACTTTTTCCTACCGGTAGGAGACCACAATTTCACGAAAATGACATCTCTGGACAGCTTTTCTACCGGTAGGACCAAAACTCCTACCGGTAGGACCTGGGTTTTCAGTACACGATTTTCAGACTCCACCAGAACATTTCTAACAACGAAAACGACGATCTAGGGCACGATTCAAATACCAAATCAACACATACACACATAATAGAAGTGAGAAATCCCTACCTCATGGGTTTTGAGCAAAACCCAACCCTTTGACCGAGTCAACCGAGCTTCAACGAGGTCCGATCATGATTTTTCTTGGAGATTCGGAAAGCCCGTACTCCGAATAGCAACTTTAATACTTGAGCTTTGTCCGGAACCTCACCCTAGGTGAATGAAATCGAAGAGAGAAGAGAGGAGGGAGTTTTTCGGAGGAGAGGAGGAGAGAGAGACTGCCGAGAGAGTGAGAGAGGAAAAAAAGTGGAGAAATAATTCTCCTGGGGAGAATTATAGAAGTGGGGAGCAATCCCCCGCTTCTCGCACCACACACTCACACGTGCACCTCTCACATAATTACCTTTATATCCTTCTACGAACACGTTACACCGAATATCCGTACTGTCTATTTCGACGGGCCATACGTTTATAAAAGAAAAATACGACCTCAAAAATACGGGTCTCTACACAAGCAGCTTAGGCCTGCACAAGCAGCTCAAAAGCCTAGAATATTCTTACTGGGCAGACCTGGGTAAGCTGCTTACAAGCAGCTCAAGGTCTGAGTGAACCCCATCCTTCAGCATAAAGCAAGGCCAATGACAGGTGGCGTACATGCAGTCCCTTGGAGCTGTTAGTTAGTGATTCATGCAGACCTAAGCAAGCTCAAAGGCCTGGATGCAGAAATTCCTTTTACTCTTTTACAAAGTTTTATGCAGAAAAGAAGGGCTTTTCAGGCCTTTACCATTTCCTTGGAGTAAAGGGCACGTTTTTATCAAATAATAGCCTCTCATTGGAGCATTTTGAAGCAGCTTAAGAGGGACACTTGGCAGCCATGCATGAAGGCCTGTGGAAGCAGCTTAAACAGCTCAAGACCTGAAACATCTACCTATAAATACCAGAGTTGAAGGCTTTGGCAAAGGTCCCCGACCAATCAAGCCCCCGGCTTACGCAATTTACATTGCAATTATCTTTTATCTTTCGGTCCACGACCATCAAGCCCACGGCTTACCCAAATTTATCTTTCAATTATCTTTACTTTCCCGTTCAATCTAGCCAAGCCTAGATTTTATTTCATTTCCTTATAATCAGACTTTGTTAAACTGTTAATAAAGTCCATTTATTTCTGTTTTAGGCCTTACTCTACATTTCTTTCCATTTTTTATACGATTAGGAAATTTTAAGTACTTAGCCCGCAAAGGCAAACCACAAACCAGCTCACGGTCTCCACCCCTTAGGCCGTACGCAATGGTCTATATGAAGTCAGATTTGAGGCATCCAGGCCTTAATACGAATTTGGGCAGCAAACCTGCCCTGGCACGCCCGCATCAGGCCTAGAACTGCACTACTCGCTGTTCCTAGGCCAATTGTTATTTTTTGGAAACAAACACCTTGTTATGTGGTAAAGCACAACACCCATCTCTTGTCTTCTCTAGCTGATTGTTCCCCGAATAATTATTTTGCTTTAGTTTCAGGCGGGAAAAAAATGACTGCAACTGCTGCTCAGGCAATCCTGAATAGGTTGATTCCACTCGTAACCCAGCAGATTAACATGGCATGGGGTTTCAAAGGAGACTTGAAAGAGCTCAAGAGAAGGTTAAAGAACATCGAACCGTTGCCAAGGGATGCTGAGAAGGGGCAAATAGAATCGGAAGCCCTGAAAGAGTGGTTAGAGAGTCTTAAGTCGGTAACCTGCGATGCGGAGAATGTGCTGGGAGAGTTAGCATATGAAGCTCTTCGAAGGAAGATGGAGGTAGGAAACCAGATGAGGTATAAGGTACGCAACTTCTTCTCGCCCTCTAATCCGTTGGCATTTCGTCTCAAGATGGGTAATAGGGTGAACAATATCAATTTGTTATTGAACGGAATTAGCAAAGATGCAAATGAAATCAGTCTTAGGCCAGCAGATCTGCACAAGAATGCTTTTGTTCCACCTAGTGAGTGTAGGCCAACTATACCTTTTGTTGATGAATCAGGTCGTGTGGGGAGGGCTGGTGATGTTGTAGCAGTGAGAGACATGGTGCTTGGCTCCAAAGACGATTTATTTGTCAATCGCTATCGTAGGTGGGCTTGGAAAGACAACTCTAGCCCAATTACTTTACCAAGATAAGAAGGTTGTGGATTATTTTGGTGATAACAAAATGTGGATTTTGTGTGTCTAACGACTTCAAGGTTGAACGGTTATTGAATGCCATGGTGTAATCTCTTTTTGGAAAGAAATCTGTCATACCAAGCATTGAAGGTATAGTAAGAAAGCTTGGAGAAAAATTGAATGGAAAGAAATACATACTTGTACTGGACGATGTTTGGAATATGGTTTAAAAAATAGAGAAAATTTCAAAATATCTCCCAACCTTTACTCTAAATTTTAATTAGACTTCCAAACTTTCAAAAAAATCAATTTTACTCTCACGTTATCTTCTGTTAATCAAAAAGACCCCTTCCGTCCAAATGACTAACGGATTTCGTTAAAGACTCTGTTAAATAGCGTTCCGATTAAATTTCGATGATCCGAGCCGTTCAATGTATTCAAAACGTGATTTCCAAGATACCCTCCAGAAATCAGCAAAAAAAATGACCAGGAAAGGCTTGATTTGAGCCATTTTTACATTAAGCGGCTCGGATCATTTAAATTCAATTGGGAAAGGGGAGGTGCAGACCAATCCGGATTTTGTTCAAGTCAGGACGTCCAGATTTTGTTTCGGTCCACGCACATTGAACGTGGTTGAGATATTGTGCACCAGTTACGTTTGCTTGTATGGAAATTTCTCTCTCAATTTCGCATTCTCAAATTTTAATATTGATTTGCGTTTCCTTTTCTCAGCATTGCAGTTTCAGATTAGATCTGTACTAAGAACAATTTCGCTCTTCCCAACTAGTACTCCTCCCTAAATTGGGCTCCAATTGCATTTTTTGAATCTAAGATTTGGTTAGTCATTTATTTTTATGTAATCACAGGCCCTCAACATGTACCATCTTAGAGTGAGAGAACTTTCGTCATGATTTAACATAGTCCTACTCTTTCTTCTTCTTCTTCTTCACGAAATACACTTGGTATTTTGCTCGTAATTTCAACTGTAATACTAACCCATAATTCTGGACACATCTAGCCCGTCATGAGGACTCATCATCCATACTTGTATCCCCTTTCTTTCTGCCAAGTAACATTACTGTGGAGATTTTCCATTAAGCGTGACTATGGGATGCATGCTAACGCAAGGCACCTGTTGGTAATTAATAGAGGAAACTTACATGTGACAATTGCACGTACTTTGAATTTTGTTTGTGATCAAATTGTTTTCAAATGATTACTTAAAAGCAACAAAATAATAGTGTCGAATTAAATTGAATGCTAATTTTTATGTGCATGCATTATCATAGCCCCATCATACAAATCCATTGCTCCAAGTACCTTCAACTTGTTGCCAGCAACACCTCGTCTAGATCTTCTATGATGCCCCCCAACAAGAAGAAAAAGGTGGATAAATTAACTCCCAACAGCGACCATAAGTGATGAAATAATTATTGAAAAGGTGACATAATCTCAACATTAAATCATTTGATCCTCGTGTTTTTGACACCTTTAAGGCACCCGCTGGTAAAGTTCGGATTGTAAGATATGTGTGAATCCTTTGTCTTCGACACCTCCAAGCCAAAAAAAAGAACTCTGTTTTTTGATGGGTAATTCCAATCCATGAAGTTTCTCTACAGCCATTGCTCTTACATTCAGATTATAAAATTTCTTTGCAAAACGATTTGCACAAAGACCATTAACACTCAGAACCAACCATACAATTAAATTCGGATTAAAAAAAAAACCTATACAATTAAATTGCTTCCATTGGAATGGATTGCCATAGAGTGTAGGATTTGAAGCAGCAAATTTATTGCCCTAAACATCTTTTCATCCTCATACCCAGCGTCCAGAATCTTACCCACTTCGATTGCAACATCTATAACTCTAACGATAGCACGTTTTCTATGACTGATATCACTCGATGTAATTTATAAATCAGCAGATCGAATTATTCTTGTCAGAATTCTTCGATTTGCTTTGTACAATCTGAGATTGGACTTTTCTTCAACTGATTTAGTTTGATTAGTGTGCCACGGGGTACAGTTGTGAGTAAGACATTTAATAAAACCATTTTGCAATGTGATATAAAAAAAAAATTAACAGATGGCAATGACAAGTCCTTATTTTTTTTTGTCAAAAGTGAAAAGATTGTATTGATAAACGCTTAGCGACACTTACAAAACGGAGATTATTACAAAGAATTTGGACAAAGCCAAACTAATTATCTAACAAATACAAAAAATGGTACTTAACGCGTATTAGTCGTATGTTTTTGGCGTGTTTTTTTTTGGGTGGCTCGGAGTGAGTGAGGGTGATCGATGAATTACACTTATAA
The DNA here is from genome assembly GCA_019656275.1 of Rhododendron kiyosumense. Lineage (NCBI taxonomy): Eukaryota > Viridiplantae > Streptophyta > Magnoliopsida > Ericales > Ericaceae > Rhododendron > Rhododendron kiyosumense. The sequence goes on from BPLS01028200.1 coordinate 42,106, forward strand.
AATGACAAGTCAGAGCAAACAATAAAAATCAAACCACCAATAAAAATTACTCCACGATATGGACATTGACACCATTAAGTAAAAAATTTCCCTTCCTCTGTTACCTCGCCATCATGTATCCCAGCATCGGAAACCGGGTAGCTAGCATGGGGTGCACCACAGTCCCTCTATTGTATGATCTAAACCGTTGAAAAATGTATTTCAAGTGCAGAATCATTGGTTGTACAAATGAACGATTCAAATCGCGCACTACACTCCTATAGGCTATGGTATACTCCAGCACTACTACGTCCCGGAATTTTCTCTCTCTCTCCACGTTGATGAGAGAGAATCACTCACACATAAAGAGACGAAAGATTATCTAGTGCCTTCGATCACCGTCATTACGGTGCCTCGGGAGTGAACAATATAGGCTGAAAAAAATGGGTCTGGGCCTCTTGGGGCACATGGAGGTGCGGTGGGGGACTAAATAAATTTTTATATTTTTTACTCCCAAAGCAAATCGTAGATTTCCCTATCTTTCCAAAATATATATCTATTCTAATTCCCAAGTAAAAAACAATATTAGTGACTAACCTAACCACCACATATTTAAATCTTAGTTACTACAGCTAATAAATTCTACTGGCCAAAAGGAATCCCATGCTTACTAGATTTCAAACCATACAAACTCTACTAGAACTCCATCATGTGTTCAACAGGCAGTAATTTCATACTAAGCGAGGAATTTTTCTATGGTATACAAATCATTTTTTGGTGTATGGTACCTAAAAAGTTACTTTAATAATAAAATTTCACATTGAGCAATAAGTATTTAATAAGGAGTGGTAAATATTCCGCATTGAGTGGAATACTCATCATTTCATATGAAATACTTTCACACTAAGTGGTAAGTATTTCATATGGGGTGATAAGTATTCCATATTGAGTGATAAGTATTTTACTCTTACCACTCAATGTGGTATTCTTACTACTTCGTACGAAACACTTACCATTTAATGTGGAATACTTACCACTAAAGTGATTTTTTGGGTACCATAAATGAGATCTAAATTGCAACTGCATCGTAACTTCAATTATACCAATTCCAACTAATTAATAATAAGTTATTTCTTGTAATGACCCTATTTTTTACCCTATTTTTTTCGATTAAAAATATATATTGTTATTCCAAATTTTGTTAATTGACTATTATTATGTCGTAATAACAATAGGATGACTTTGTAATGTTTCGAAGCCTCTGCTAATTTTTTTTGGAAACGATTTATTTTATTAACGTTGAAGTAAAAATAAGATTCTAATATTACTTATTTATAATAATATTAATTAATATTAGTAAAATAATAAATATATCATCTCTATTATAAAACAGAAGGGTGTGGGGACAAATTGTTAGAACGGTTTAGATTCATTTGATCCAAAGGCTGCAGTGCATCCTCCCACTTTCCGATTACGTGCCCATGATTTTTACCTAAATTACACAACTGCCATCCCCATTCAATTGGGATGCGTAGTGCCGTAGACATGGGTTAGCACTAGTTTAATTAAATTATACATAAACATACATGCATGCACACACACATATCTCTCTCTATCTCTCTCTCTCGTCTCTCTCTGCCTCTCTCTCCCTCACAGCTCTCTCTCTCTCTCTCTCTCTCTCTCTCTCTCTCTCTCTCTCTCTCTC
>BPLS01028200.1:48943-66034 GCA_019656275.1 Rhododendron kiyosumense
AGTTTGTATATACCATGTACGTACGAGTTTTGTGGGGCCTACCTAGGATCCCACAAAGATGATTTGAACCGCACATTATTTTTAAAACAAATTTTTATGGAGCCTTGTAAAAAATCAGCTCAACCCGATATCGCTAAAGATTATTATTCTTTTAATTTGTAAGCTCAATTTCGCTCCTACAAATTTAGAAAAAATCCTTAGCGATATCAGGTTGAGCTGATTTTTTACAGGGCTCTATAAAAAATTATTTTAAAAATAATTGCCCGTTCGAATTATTTTTGTAGGATCCGACGTAGGCTCACAAAACCCATATGTACATTGCATATGTACACATAGCAGTACTCGAGAGATATACTCTCCATAAGGAGAGAGTTTCAACTATTCACAGCTATAGAGGTAGAAGAGAAGAGTAGAGAAAAGGAGAGGAGAGCTATAGAGGTAGAAGAGAAGAGTAGAGAAAAGGAGAGGAGAGGAGAGAGGGGATCAGGGTCTGAGGAGACCCCTCACCCAAATCCCACTCTCTCTCTAGAACTCTGCTTACTCCCTAAATGTACCTGCAAAAAAGAAAACTATTAATAGCAATGATAATATTACAATCCATTGTGTGCAACTAATATTGGGAAAATAAGCGAACAAATGCACACAAAAGAGCAAAATCAAATTAACTAAGGCAAGATAAGCCATATTTAATTCAACCTTCACATGTCTTTTGAGTGTTTTGATGCGAAGTGCATATGCGTGCCTTTGTGATACTCACATCCTCCCCTATATAATACTTGCCCTTGTTTTATGGTAAGTACAACACCTTGTTTGACTTTTCTTCGCGATTCGAGTGCGCCTGGCCATTTGCCATTCTTTGACCTGAAAATTTAGCAGTGTTAAACAAGACAACGGAGTTGTATTCAGTTCTCTCTCCCTCCCAGTAAAAATTGAAAACCCATAGTGGGAGTATGATAGCAAATAAAAGATTTATTCATTTTCGCTAAATTAAACTAAATGGACTACATGCCAATAACAATAGTTAAATTGCTTCCGTTAAATGATATTTTAGTTAATGTATGTGAGGAGAGCCTACAAATCCGTAAAAACATGGGCTTTATTAGTCCATTTCGTCCAATTAGTTTAGTATGCGAGTCCAAACATCTGTATGCGAGTCCAAACATTAATTATCACGAGGAAGTAAAGTAATGGCAATATGCCATAGCTTATTCATCCTTCACATGTCTTCTGATGAGTGTTTAGATGCGGTTTATATGCGTATTTTTTGTATGTGGGTCCAATTGTATATAATCATATTAATTAACAGCTGGCAATGACAAAGTCTTCAAATTCAAAAATAAGCTTAGCTTCATATCCTTCCTTAATATATAGTAGTAGTCCTATTGGTAAGCACAACACCCTTCTCTTGTCTTCTCTTGCTGCTTGTTCCCCCAAATCATTTTGCTAGTACAGACGGAAAACATGGTTGAAACTGTCCTCATCCATCTTGGTCAAGCACTCTTGAATGGCTTGAAACCACTTGTAACCGATCAGATTAAGCTGGCATGGGGTTTCGAAAAAGACCTCGAAAAGCTCCAGAGAATGTTAGAGAACATCCAAGCTTTGCTAGGTGAAGCTGAGAAAGGGCACATAGAATCAGAAGTCCTGAAAAAGTGGCTAAAGAGACTTAAGTCAGCGAGCTGCGATGCGGAGAATGTGCTTGGTGAGTTAGCATATGAAGCTCTTCGAAGGAAGTTGGAGGTAGGAAAGAGGAACAAGGTACGCAACTTCTTCAAACCATCTAATCCGCTGGCATTTCGTATCAAGATGGCCAATAGCGTGAACAATGTCCATTCGTTATTGGATGAGATTTGTAAAGAAGCACGTGATATGGGTCTTAGCCCTGCGGAGCAAGTCATGAGTGCTTTTGTTCCGCCTTGTGAGCGTAGGCCAACTATACCTTTCGTAGACAAATCACGTAGTGTGGGGAGGGATGGCGATGTCGTAGTAGTAAAAGAAATGTTACTTGGCTCGAAAGATGATTTATCTGTCATTGCTATTGTAGGAATGCCTGGGCTTGGAAAGACCACACTAGCCCAGTTAGTTTACCAAGATAAGGAGGTGGTGGAGTATTTTGGTGGTAACAAAATGTGGATTTGTGTCTCTGATGATTTCAGGGTTGAAAGGTTATTGAATGAGATGGTGGAATGTCTTTTTAAGGGGGAATCCAAGATGTCAAATATTGGAGCAATAGTAGAAAAGCTTGGAGAAAAACTGAAGGGAAAGAAATACTTACTCGTGTTAGACGATGTTTGGAATACGAATACACAAATATGGGAAGAATTGAAAAATTCTTTGACAGGTATAGAGGGCACCAACGGATGCAAAATTATAGTTACGACCCGTACTGAGGATGTGGTAAAAGCAATGGGGGTGCCCCAATCTCTTACCCATCCTTTGCATAAATTGTCAGATAAAGATAGTTGGACCATGTTTAGGGAAAGAGCATTTGCAAATAGAGAACCAAGAGAAATTCAAACTCTAGAAGAAATTGGTAGAAGAATGGTAGAAAAGTGTAAGGGTGTGCCATTGGCGATAAAGTCATTAGGAGGCTTATTGTACGACAAGAAATTTCTATCCGAATGGGAGTTCATTGAGGAGAGTGAATTATGGAGAGTTGAGGGTGAAATTCTTCCAGCATTAAGGCTTAGTTTCCATCACCTACCCTCCCCAAGTTTGAAACAATGTTTTGCCTATTGTTCTATTTTTCCAAAGGACAAATTAATATTTAAGGATAACTTGATTCAGCTTTGGGCTGGTCTAGGTTATCTTCGGTCTCTTTCAGAAGGGAATTTGGAGATGGAAGACGTAGGCAATGACTATTTCAATACCTTGTTGCGTAATTCACTATTTCAAGATGTTTTCTTCGATGAGTATAATGATGTTATTGCTTGCAAGATGCATGATCTTGTACACGATCTTGCTCTAGATGTCTCAGAGGGTAGTTGTTTGACTTTAAAAACTAGCAAGGTTAAGGACTATCCCGAGGTTCAACATCTTTCATTGTGTCTCAAGGAAAAAATGAGGTTAGAACTTTCCGATGAAAATATTGGAAAACTGAGAACACTATTTTTAACTGGAAATCTCCCCCCAAATATTGAGGATGTCAAATCTATCCGTGCCTTGAGTATTGTAAAATCTGGTGTAAAAGAGTTGTCAAGTTCTATATGCAAGTTCATACATCTAAAATATCTTGACCTATCACTATCTTCTTTTGAAAAAGTGCCAAATTCTATCACCAAGCTTTACAATTTGGAAACACTGAGGTTGCCACTGTCTTCAAATATTATAGAAGAGATTCAAACAGAATTCCACAAGTTGGTTAGCTTGAGACATCTTTGTGTGGAAGATACAGAAGATAGTAGGAAAATGATTCCAACCATGATAGGGCATTTGACTTCTTTGCGGACGTTACCATTCTTTTCTGTGGGTGAGGACAAGGGCCATAAAATTGAAGAGCTGGGAAGCTTAAGCAAGCTAAGAGGTAGATTACGTGTTTATGATCTCCAGCATGTGAAAGACAAAGAAGAAGCAGAAAGAGCCAAAATATTTGGAAAATCAAAACTTACAGGTTTGGAACTTCATTGGGATCATAGGAACATTGGAAATTTGGACATTAACGATGGGGATGTGTTGGAAGGACTTAAACCTCACAAGAATCTTAGGAGTTTAATTCTCAAGAATTTCGGAGGAAGAAGATTGGCATCATGGATGAGGAGTAGAGATGATCGGTCGCTTCATAATTTAGTGAAGCTCGAATTAATTGGCTGCGAATCATGTGAAGATATTCCAATACTCGGACACCTTCCGAACCTTGAAGTCGTTGTAATGGAAAATTTGGATAACGTGGAGAGCATTGGTCCTGAATTCTATGGATTGGATGAACGAATTGTTGGTGGTAGAAGCAGTATTCTGGCTGCACCAACACCAGCAATATTTCCAGCATTGAAAAAGCTCACTATTCGTGGCATGCGGAAGCTAAAAGAGTGGTCAGATGTATCATCATTGCCTCCTACAACCACGAGTACAATGGAGTTCTTTTCTCATCTCGAGGAGTTGCATATCGAGAAATGCCCCAACTTGATCACTATTCCTGGTCATTTGTTGTGCATTCGAAAGTTAAGTATTCATATGAATCGCTCCTTTGGTTTTAAGGAAAAACCGAATGGACTCACTTTGGCCATAGAGGTAGATTCGGATTCGAAATTTGTCAGTACTCTGATTGAACATTTGCTAGAAACAAGCAGCAAGTCCCTAAGAAGTCTGGAAATAGATAATTTGAAGGAGTTGTGTTATTTACCAAAGCAACTACTAAACCTAGCTTCCCTTGAGGTTTTAAAGATAATTTCTTGCCCTAAACTGATGTTCATAGGCGAAGAAACAGGAGGGGAATTCAACAGCTGCCTAACGTCCCTTCAAGAGCTTGAAATTAGTGGGTGCTTTGAGTTGAGATGCTTGCCAAAGGGGTTGCTACAACCAACCCTTGTAAGTTTGCAGATGTACGGGTGTCCCAATTTAACGGAGGCCAGCCCAGATGAATTGTGCAACCTCAGGTCCCTTCAGGATCTGAAATTGGCATGGTGTAACTCACGATGGGAGAGGGCTTGGGAGGAGGGGCAATTCTGTTTGACCAGCCTTCGAACGTTGAAATTAGGTATGTTCTCAGAGGAGCTTGATTATTTCCCTTGGCCAGAGGTTGAGATGGTCAAAACCCAAAACCCCCAACATTACCCATTCATGTCCCTAGAATCTCTTACTTTATGGGGATGGCCAAAGCTCAAGTGCCTTCCCGATCAACTTTGGCGCCTCACTTCCTTAAGAGACCTGAAAATTTGTACATTCAGAGGGTTGGAATCTCTACCGGAGTGGTTGGGTAACTTTTCATCCCTTGAATCATTGAATCTTTTTGACTGCCCAATTCTGAGGACTTTGCCCTCACTGGAAACTTTTCAACTTCTCAAGAATTTACAATCTCTGAATATACACGTATGTCCCCCTCTAGCGAAAAGGTGCAAAGAAGGGGGAGAAGAGTGGCACAAGATTGCTCATATTCTGAAGCTCATGAAACCCGGTAACTTCTCCAATTGCTCATTTTCATGATTTTCTTCTCTCTTTCTCTCTCTCCCTCTCTCTCAGTTTTGGGTTTGTATTTGTGTCATTTCTCATGTGCATTTCTTGAAAATACACAGAAATGTCATCTAACCTAACTTAGTGGTCACGAAATTGGAGCTAATATTAAACGACGTTTGTTTGGATTCACTGAATATGTTAGGGTTCCCAAAACACAGTTTGGTATCAGGATCAAAGAAGAAAAGATCTGGTCTTTCTCAATCTCGCTCTCTCGCGTGATCCAGACTCGCAACCCCTTCAATGAATGAATCTCCTTTGTTGCCACTACTATAGCAGCTAGGCGAGTTAGGTTTGTGTGTGTGTGTAATGTTTGTGATTTTTCATCCATTAACCTACCTTAAGGCCTTCTTCTCAATCTACCTTACGTTATGGACTTGGTTTCTCAAATGAGAAACCAATCTTCATCTAAATTGGAGCTTGATTAGAAATTTCCCCTATTTTATTCGTCTACTAGTTAAGTTAGGTTTTCTTCTTTGATGCGAAGACATATAGAAGTCGAGTCAGGTTAATATGAGAAAAAGACTTGCGTTAAATTCCAACCGAAACAAAAATGTCTGGGCAAAAAACTAAGCTGGCTGATTTGTAATCAAATTGCATGTGTGAGAGTGTTGTGGTTGTAGATTATGAGTTTCTTGTAGCCTGAACCTTCCTGCTTAAGTTGTCTTAAAACTGAAGGGTTTCCACTCTTAATTACTTGTCATTGTTTTGTAGATGATTAAATGCCTATCTAATATTTGACAAAATGCGTCACTATATCATGTATTTCTAAGCTATTAAATACCAATGTTAGTCTATATGCAAAATTTGTTCTTTTACTCATCTTAATTTTTATTTTTTCCCATACTAACCCAATGCGTTTATTTGTGTTTTTGTTGCTCCATGAATTAAAATTGTGGATCCATTAGCTAGATTAACACTATAGCATTCTATGCTAGTTTATTTGTATTTGCTTTGATATTTAGTCATGCTTGCTTTCCAAATCAAGACTTAAGTTCATGGATGATGTCTGACAATTAGCTAGGTGTATAGGGGTATGTTCGGGGAGGATGTCGACGATATACCCAATAGCTTGGAGAGAGAGCATTTGTGGAACTTTGATCTACATCATTGCTTTACACTTTAGTTCTTTCAAATTATTTCTGTATACAATTAGTAACTTGCATTTCATACCTTGTTTTTACAGATTCTGATTCAGACAGATTGAGTGGTTTAATCATGGCTCGCTCCTGGGGAAGAGGCAATGTCATCGATTAGGAGATCCTCTACGCTTTCTGTTACACCCCATCTTTTCTAATTCCTAATAATTATATTTCTATAATAAAATGAAGGATTTTTATGGTTTGGATTGTAATTGATATGTTCTCTCTCTCCACATAGTATAAATTGTTGTTGGCACTATTATAGTGTTGGGGTTTAAATCTAAACAGTTTTAGTATTTGGTGTTGTACTGTAATAAGTACTTTTATTAAATGGTTACCTATTATTTGGGGGAGAACATGGATCAGTAATATATGAGACTAGGGTTTTTTATTTGACAACAACGTTAAGAGAGAGAGAGAGAGGGAGAGAGAGAGAGAGAGAGAGCAGCTGAGGTTTTTCAGGAGGTGTGGCCGTCGAAAATCTATTCTCAATCCGTCGGAATTCTGTTCTCGATCTTGTTCTCGATTTTGTTGTGGTACGTATTATTGTTCTTGTTATTTCCATTACATTTAAGTGGTAGTCAGTTATTGGGTTACGGTAATCCATTCGGTGTCGTGGTGTACACTTAAAATTGGGATAAGGTCGAAGTGTGGCGGTGCGGTACGTGCGTGGCAGCAGTGTTTTAGTTTGCGTGATGTGTAGTGCGCCGTTGATCGGTGGATGTGCAAGTGAAATTGGTGGTGATCTGTGTTCATGTTGATGGTGGTGGGGGGTTTTGTTTTGCTTATTTTAATGATGAATATAGACTCTAGTTAATACTAATATTATAGCCATGGTTATAGGTTTCGGTGTTTTGGTTGAGGAGCAGGTGGTATGCCGTGGGTGATCCAATAGATTGAGGGGAATTGGAGTTTAATGTTTGGGTTGATCATGGTTTGGTTGGTGGCTTGAGTTTTTAGGTTTAGATTTCATCTTTTTAGGTAGTTCTATATTAGATATGTTGATACATTAGTGTTAATATTGTTGTGTGATTCTCTTGGTTCAGGTTAGCATCTTTTTGTGTACTCGTGTTGCAGTACGTTTGGATCCAGGTGAGGGATTAAGCATGTTACGTATTTGCAAACTTCCCCGTATCCCTTAAATTATTGTTTTAGAAAATTAATGATTGAAATTGGGAACATGTATTTGTTTTATTTGGTTCTTGAAATTGGCATGCGAATTGGTGAAACCATTTGTTGATCGAATAATCTTTTGGTGAGAATTTTGTGGATATTGATGGGAACATATTTTGAAAGTCCAAGGAAATTAATCCTCTGTGTGCGGGTGACTCTGGCCATTAGGGAAGAAACCGGATTCGGCCGGTGACCCTAACGCTCAACGGTTGTTATTGACCGGATCATTCTTAGAGAAAAGTTCCACGGGCTGCCTACTCGTGGTGACTCTATGTTTTGATATTGGATCCAATTTTGAGATATTTATTCACTGGCATTTGGTACTATTGATTTTGGATGTTGGTTCCCCATTGTTGTTGGAGATTGGATTGAGAACACCATTAAGATTTATCGGATGAATCGTTTATTGGATTAATTGATTATTTTATTTTTGACCTCTATGCCAAATTTATATTGACATGGTAAATTATTTTGATTCCTATTTCAGAACTTTATTCTAATATACATGCTTTGCTACTCATTGAGCTCGTCAGCCGACGGATTTATTCCAACTTCTTTTTCAGGCAAGTTGGGTAGTTAGGAGGACTTTGGCGGTATCTCGGGGTGTTCTGTTGTTTGACCTCCTTAGGGTGTCTCATCATATTTTTATTTTATTAATCGCTTCCGCAATGAAACATTTTGTCAGATGTTTGGATCTTTCTGAGACTATTTGGTTCATGGGATGTTTGTGCCCCATGCTTATTATGATTGGGATTTATTTAATAACAAGAAAAATATTTATTGATCGACGACTTATTTTATTTTAGGTTGCGTGTTCCATGAGTTGTGGTTCACGGCCGGTCACTTCTCATTTTGGGGTGTGACACTTTCACCATCTCAGCCTCAGGAATCAGGATCTTCCACCACCGAATTCTGATGCTTTGCGTGATGCATCATCTTTTGCACAGTCTAATGGCACAGGTAAGCTTGAACTGGCTTAGAAAGCTAGTCTATTTAGTCACACCAATTAACTTGAGATATGCATTCTGTTTATTATGCAGTCTGTAAATGCACTCTGCTTGTGGGTTCTGTAATGTGGACTTTGTTTAATCGATCATTAATAGTTCATCATTAACTCTTTCATGGCCCTTGAATCTCTTACTTTATCGGGATGGCCAAAGCTCAAGTGCCTTCCTGATCAATTTTGGCACCTCACTTCCTTAAGAGCGCTGCAAATTTATGGATTCGAAGGGTTGGAAGCTCTACCGAAGGGTTGGGTAACTTTTCATCTCTTAAATCATTGAGGCTCTACAAGTGCCGTAATCTGACGAGTTTGCCCTTACTGGAAAATTTTCAACTTCTCAAGAACTTACAATCTCTCGTTATAGCCCAGTGTCCCCTTCAAACGAAAAGATGGGAGGGAGGGGGGGGAAGAGTGGCACAAGATCGCTCATATCAACCATCGGGTAATTTGTTTGCTAATTGCTTGTGATTTTCTACTCTTTGCCTCTCTCTCAATTTTTTGTTTCTATCTGTCATTTTCTGTTTGTGTATGTGAATCTATGTGTTGTGCTAAATATCTATATTTATCTATTTACTTTAATTTTGGATCAAAGAAGTGTCATCTAACCTAACTTCTTTGGCATGCTGTATTGGGCTTTCAGAGGCTAGATTAATGGTTCCCTCTGCAATTCTATTCCATTGAGATAACCATTGAAAGTCCCCTGCCGACCATGTAATTCCTTGCTTTCTGCTTTTTATTAACATCTCTCGCCAATGCGAATAATTTGTTCAATAAACTTATTGATAGTTCAAATCCAGTTGTTTGGTTTATGGGATGTCTGGTGACAATAGAAGAACAGCGATGATGACACCACGTGAAATAACTCCATTGAAGAAAAAGGTATGTGAACGGTAGTCTGCCTATCATTTAAATTCTTGAATTGAACTGGACTCAAGTACATGTCTCCCATTCACATAGTGCTCAGTGCAAAAACTAAAAAGCATAAGGTCCAAGGGACGATGGCAAGTATAAAATTACATTGCAATAGTACCTTTTTGGAGAATCTCTAAGATTAGGCTACAAACTAAATGTGCTCCTTGTTTGTTTGTTGTTTGAACCATTTCTTAGCGTTCTTTCTGTTTTGCAGAATGCTTGGAAGTTGGAATGCCATATGCTTGATATGTGGAAATTCAAGGCATCATTTAGGTTCCGTTCTCAAAAGTCTGATTCAAAAACTTTTCTGCACAAGGTTTTCCTTAGCCCTGAAATTTGTCCTTGAGTGGTTCAAATTGTTGAGTAGTTTTTCCTTGCTGCTTAACTGTTTATCCAGAGATAATAATCTTGTAACGTCAGCAGTTGTTTTCTCTACTGGAAGGTTTTCGGAAAGGATTTTGTAAGCGTAGCTTAAAGTGAAGATTTTGGTCCAGGACTTCAATGTCTGACCTCCCACTAAAGAAGCAAGCAAATATTGCATTAAAACTGTCTGGACAATCAAAAAGGGATCTGATTAAGGTGATTAGCTCTTACTTTATGCGGATGGCCAAAGCTCAAGTGCCTTCCCAAACAACTTTGGCACCTCACTTCCTTAAGAAATCTGATAATTGATAATTTCGATGGTTGGAATCTCTACGGGTGGTTGGGTAACTTTTCATCTCTTGAATCATTGACGTTCAGGAGGTGCAGTAATCTGACAAGGTTGCCCTCACTGGTAAATTTTCAACTTCTCAAGAATTTAGGATCTCTGTTTATATGGGCGTGTCCCCTCCTACCAAAAAAATGAAAAGAGGGGGGAGAAGAGTGGCACAAGATTGCTCATATACCACCGCTGGAAATACATTGTAACTTCTCCAATTGCTCTCTTTTTAACTTCTCTCTCTCTCTCTCTCTCTCTCTCTCTCTCTCTCTCTCTCTCATTTTTGTGTATCTTTCTGTGATATTTTCCGGCTGCATATGTGGAGAATACAGAGAAGTGTCATGTAACCTAACTTCTTTGGCATGATGTGCTGGGCTTTCAGATCGAGATGAACCATTAAAAGTCACTTGCTAACCATGTAATCGCTCACTTTTTGCATTTCCTTTAGTTTGCAGTTTTTTTTATTAATATCTCTAGTCAATGTGAATAATTCATTCAGTAAAATTATTGATATTTCACATCCAGCTGTTTTATTTGTGGGACATCCAGTGACAATGGAAGAACAGTGGCTGTGACACCACATGAAATAACTCCTCCTTGGTAGAAAAAGGTATGTGAATGGTAGTCTGCTTATCTCCTTAAATCCTTGAAGTAAACTGGATTCAATAACATGTCTCCTGTACATAGCACTCATAATCTCTAAGACTAGGCAACAGACAAAATGTGCTCCTTCTTTGCTTCTGGTTTGAACCATTTCTTAATCATTTTTTTTTCTGTTTTGTAGAATGTTTGGGATGCAATATGCTAGACATGTGGAATTCACAGCGTCATTTAGGTTCTCAAAGGTCCCATTCAAAAAGTTCACGAAGTTTTTCTTTAGCCCTGAATTTTGTGATGACTTGGTTCAATTTTTTTAGCAGTTTGTCCTTTCTGCCAAACTGTTTGCCCAGATATGATAGTCTTGCAACGTCAGCGGTGGTTTGCTCAGCTGGAAGTTGATTGGAAATGAGTTTTGTAAAGGTGGCTTAAAGTGAAGGTTTTGGTCCAGGACTTCAATGTCTAGCCTCCCACTAATGAGGCAAGTGATCCAATAACATTACAGCTGACTCTGGACAATCAAATTTGGATCTGATTACGGTGCTTGACACTTGACAATCAACCGCCGTGATTGACTACAGCTCTAAGATTAACGAATAATCAAGTACGCAGAAGATGTACTCATGTTTGATCGTGAACTTTAACAATCCGATCCCTGTTATGCCAACTTCCTAGTTCCACTGGAGTTATTTATTTGTGATGTTCAAACTTTCGTAGTTGCACCTAGTCGACCAAAATAGCTAAATAATCTGTGATAAAATAAAGACCCTCAATATGCCTTCATTCTAACCTTCGATACAACCTTTCATTTTCCATATATTAGAAAAACGATATCAGGAAGGCACACAATGCTCTTGCATGTTGTACATATTCATGATCATTATGAAATATTTTTGTGTTGGTTTATTAAAATGAATATCGTGTTGCATCGTTATTTGCTAAAATAATGACATGGATTAAACAGTTTATCTTAGAAACTAAGATGGTGTTTGCCTTGCCACAACAAAATCCTTTAGTTGCTCTGCGTCATTGGTTTTCATGGTTTGCTTTGTCTTAGTACAAACACTACATTTACTCTTCTTGATAGCTCTATTCTGGATCTTAAGTTTCTTTTGCAAGTTTGATGTAAACTTTAAGCTCTATATTTGCGGATCAAAAGAAAACTATAGGCATTATATTTAGGGTAAATTTCACTTACCTCCCCTGAGGTTTTTGATAATGACAGACACCTCCCCTCATGTTTTTGAAATTGCACTTACCTCCCCCTGGCAGACTTGTCAGCTAACAGACGTTAATGGAGCACGTGAATGTACAAGTTTACCCTTTTATTGACCTCCCCTGAGATTTCTAACAATTGCAAGTACTTCCGCTAGGTCTCTCTCTCTCTCTCTGCTATATAATTTATGTTATACTACAGTACTACTACTTACATGTTTTAAGTCTTCTTACATGTCTGAAGAAGACAAAAAATATTCTTTTTGTCAGAATTGATCAAGAGGCTCCAATGGGATAGAGACCGAAATGGCTCCCTTTACTGTCCAGTGGCACATATGTTCAGCAAGTAAGAGGTCATTGGCACACACTATAATATTTTTTCTTTTGAAGATGTCCATACCGTCATTTTGTAAGACTGACTCGTCTCTTCCTCTCCTCGGTGTTACGCAATAGGCTTTCAAAGCTTTCGTAGACATTATGAAGGAAAACTTGGCACATGAAATGGCATTTGTAGTTGCAACCCAATTTGGTATCAGTGGAGAGAATCTAGAAGAAATTTCCAATAGCCTAAGGAAACTTGATAGGTTGATAGAGAGATCGAGGCAGTGGGCGACAGAGTTTCTAGCTTGGTCGTGGACCGTACTTGAAACTTTTTCTCCGAAACAAGTGGAAGCAATATACACCAATCGTGATCTTCAGCTTCCTCAATCCTCTAGCGTCATTGATCAGGTCTTGAATTCCTCACTTACGTCTTTCAGGATCTCTGCCTCGTACGTTTCTCCCATGAATGTTCTAGCTTTCTTTGACTGATTGTTTGCTTTTGATGTTTTCAGTGGGTCAATAACTTCTTGCTGTGCTGACAGGCATGTTTCCTGATAGTGCGATATTCCGGTGCCAAGCAGCATTGCAGAATGCGGTTGCATAGCAATCCAGCCATCTTCGAAGTAATCTAGGAAGAAATCCAGGAATTAACAGGGGAATAGAACCGGAATTCTTCAGAAATAGAGTTGATTCATTTGTACTTTGTAGTTTTTTTTTAATATTTGAAACCATTAAATTGGTAGAGATATTGTGCGCTAGTTACGTTTGCTTATAATATACGGGGAATTTCTCTCCGTATCGCATTGTCAAATGTTAAAAATTGATTTGCTTTTCCTTCTTTCAGCATTGCGGTTTCAGATGTTTGTACTTACTAAATTCATTTTCAATCTACACAAATTCTTCCCTAAATTGGGCTCCAATTTGAATCTAGTTTACTCTTTTTTTTTTTTGATCCGCAATCTAGTTTACTTGTATCTCCATTCTTTGTGGCAAAGTAACATTGCCATGACAGATTTTCCAATAATCGTTTATGGGATGCATACTAATGGAAGGCACCCGTTGCTGATTAATGGAGGAAATTGTCATTGTCCTCGAAAATCTCTCTCATTCGTCTTTGGGTAGCAAGGGTAATTGTTTCAATTGTAAGTGAGTAATAAAATTTCCAAACTAGGTAATTAGTAGGCCTTTAGTGAATAAATCTCATCGGCCGGTCAAAATTCATGTGTTTTTGGGTTGTTTAGTGACAAGTAGTCTCAACATACTCTAATGCATAATGACATTTTCATCCTTAATGGTGTATCATGTGAGGAAAACTACGCCTGAACATTTGTGGTGATGAACCATTTTTAAGACAAAAAAAGTATGAATAAGGTGACTACATAGCTGGACCAGGTGTACGAGTCCGAAAACCAGCATTTTTCTTGCAGTGACGTCCATCAACATTACGCTTGTTCATTAGGGTACATGAGTACGTGTATGATCTGGAATGGCTTCTGAGTATTACGCTTGTCCATTATCAAATCATCAGGACAACGGTATCCAGGCTACCTTTGTAAGCATAGCCAATCCCGACATTTGAGAGTTATCCAAGATAGTGAGGGAAAGGTAGGAAATAGAGGACGGGTGATCTGCTGGCGTTATCTGAGGAGGAGGATGCCTTATAATCACGCCAAAGCTTGCACTTGACGAAGGACTTTTGATCCCCGCGCAATGGAGCTACCCGAGAAGGCGTCTGCGCTAGCTAAACAACACACTTGGAGTCCCTTAAATAGACTAACCTAACAAAAGAATTCTATAACAAACACAAAACTGCGGAGATGTTATGGTATCTCCCTTTTGTATCGGGAATCAATAGAAGATACTCCCTCCGTCCCTTAATGTTTGGCATTTTCAGGAATGCGTGCCATTTTTAAATTGCATATATCTTTTAATCCATAATATTTTAGGTGATTTTTTGAACTTTGTTTAATAGAACAAATTAAACTCTATCAAACAAGATCCATATTGCTTATAAAAAACATTATGGATTAAAAGATATAATCAATTTTTTCGTAAGGCTGGAATAGTGAAAGTGCCAAACATTATGGGACGGAGGGAGTATAACATTAACCGCTTGAAAGTATTACAAAAAACATTCGAAGGCATAATAAAAAACCACGAAAATGCGTAACGTTTTAAAAAAGGCGTTTCATTTTGAAACCACAAAACGGCATAACATTTACAACTCAAAAGCATATACATTTTTAAATTTATTTTTTTTCGGTGTCCTCCGTCATAACATTAACTGCTCAATGGAATAACATTTTAAAGTTCTCTGCACCGAAGGCGAAGAAAACTTGAAAGTCGTTGTATCTTGGGGAAAGAATGTCACCCAACATTGTGCAGAAGAAGGTGTATCCTTCCTTAGGAGAGCGCTATCACGTGTCTCGACTAGTACCTCACATACTATTCTTATCTTATCTCCTTTAACATTTATTTGCGTTACTCGGTTCATTATTATTCTTGTTTAGGCATTTAATTTGAATTGAGACAGAATTTTTCTAATCACATAATTTTCCCAACACATAAGAGTCTCGTTCATATTAGAAATTCGAGGAGACCGGACGCGATCTCGACATTGCAGAGCTTTTTTTTTTAAGCGATTAGTCAAATAGTGCAACCTCGTTAAAAATTTAAAAGATCGGATCAGTTTTTCCATGAAATAATTAGCAAATCTAATGGTGCAACTTCTTTGTTTTTTTTTTTTTGATCATATGGTTCAACTTCTTTGACTAATAGTATTTGGTCTAAGTCTCCATCAGACACAGAACAAGCATCCAACCAAACTCGGCATACTTTAGCTTACCTGGAGAAGCACAGAATTCATAAACTAATGTCAGCAGTGATGTAAAGCCTGAACAAAAATTATGCTTTCTTATGGTTCTGTTATACTTGTAATGAGTTTGTTTATGGTCATAATGATTTTGTTATCCCAAAAAGTTACGGTGTCTCCTTTTTGAGGGGAGACACCGATGTAATTTCCAAATGTTAGGCCATTTTTGAAAAGGGTTATGGTTATGTTTAATTATGTAATTTTTTGACAAATATTATGGCCAAATATAATAATAATAATAAATATTATGTCATTTTGACAAGTGTTATGCCTACAACTGGTTAATGCTATATTTTCGAGTGGTTATGCTCAGGCTATCCTGCATGGCTTGATGTCATTTTTTTTGATCATTAAGCTCATTGCTATCCCGTGATTTCGTCTCGAGAAAAACTCAATCTTAGGTTCTCCTGCATTTCTTCCCTTATATTTTTCTTCAAGCCCTGCAGTTGGTCTGATTTTTTTTATCCAAGTTGCAGCTAATTTTTGTTCATGCTACCTCTTGATTTCTGTACCAATATGAATGCTCCATCTCTTCATTCTTGATATTAACGTACTCCAGTTTTTATATGCATGTGTCTTAGAACTCACACATTTGCTCGGAAACTGCCTCTTTGCATGAAGGGATTTAGGCTAGCTCATACATCCGAAGTTGACATTGCATATGAGCCTATGGACTCACATCCATCAAATTATATGTTCCGGTTCGAAATTGTCAGAGGAGCATTGTGAGTTTCCATTTCAATACTTTACCTTCAAAACAACTATTACAAGTACCTAAAAATCCACCACATTATCTTTTCTTTGGCCTTTTCAATGACATTTTTTGGGCCAACCCATAAAATTCACCACATTATTAGACTTGTTTATCTAATCGCCACTTCAATTGTTTATGTGGTATTTCTTGTATCAGATCTTGCAAGGGTTGATGTACATGCAGTGATGTCAACAAATGTATTGTACATTGAGTTAAAGCCTACAAATCTTCTCTCGAATGCTGGTTGCGATTTCCAGTACATGAGTTTTTACTAGCTAAAGTTACATCTGAATCAGATTTCATGACAGAATATGTTGTTATACAAAGGTACAAGCCACCAAAACTGTTGTTTTGTTTAGTCAGTGGGTTGAATATCTGCAACAGTTATTCCTCATTGGAGCTTCCCACTGTTTTACCACACTACTGCTCATACGGTACAAGACTGACGAAGAAAAAACTTTGTTTTCTGTCAGAATTGATCAAGAGGCTCTGATGGGATAAAATTTGGCTAATGCTGATGTAGAGACTGAATGGCTTCCATGATTGTTCAGTGTGGGACATGTTCAGCAGATAAGAGGTTATTGACAGACACTATAAATTTCTCATTTTGAAAATGTCCATAGTGTCATTTTATAAAATTGGCTCATCTCTTCAGGTCCTTGGCACCACACAATAGGCTTTCAAGGATTTCATAGACATTATGAAGCAAAACCTGGTCATTGAAGAGAGTTCACAAGATATTTCCGATTGCCCAAGGAAACTTGATCCGTTGATAGAGAAAAGCGGTGGGCCACAGAGTTCCCATCTTGCTCGCGGACCGTGCTTTGAACCTTTTCTCTGAATCAAACAGGAGCAATATACACCAATCGCGTTCTTCTGCTTCAATCTTATAGCTTGGATCAGGTCTTGAATTCCTCTTTCATGTCTTGCAGGATCTTTGCCTTGACTTTTTCTCCCATGAATGTTCTAATTTTCTTGGAATGACTGTTTGCATTTGTGTTATGTGTAGGCTCAATAACTTCTTGTTGTGCCGCGAGACATGTTTCCTGATAACATGATATTCCGGTACGAAGCAGCATTGCAGATTGTAGTAGCAGAGCAATCAAAGCCATCTTCCAAGTTGGACAAGGAAGAAATTCACGAACTTGTAGCAGGGGAACAAAATCGTAATTCTTCAGTAATAAAGGTTAGTCATTTGTACTTTTCAAGTTTTGTTTTAGTTGAAACCTTTAATGT
>BPLS01028200.1:71034-85478 GCA_019656275.1 Rhododendron kiyosumense
AAAGTACCCTGGCAACCATGTAATTCCTTGCTTTCTGCTTTTTCTTTAGTTTGTAGTTTTATTAACATCTTTGGCCAATACGAATAATTTGTTTAATAACTTATTGATAGTTCAAATCCAGCTGTTTGGTTTATGGGACATCCGGTGACAGAACAGCAGTGATGACGTCAGAAGTTGTTTTCTCTGCTGGAAGCCTGGAAAGTTATCGAAAATGATTTTTGTTTGGGTAGCTTAAAGTGAAGATTTCAGTCTAACCTCCCACTAAAGAAGCAAGCAAATATTGCATTAAAACTGTCTGGAGACTCTGGACAATCAAAGTTGAATCTGATTAAGGTGATTGATTCGTCTCTCTCTCTCTCTCTCTCAGTTCTGTCGGTTTTTAGACCTGTTTTTTTCCACTATTTATATCCATAGTATTTTAGATATATTTCCATGCAGAAAGGGGAAAATGTTCTCATTAAGCTCCCTAGCATTTGATGTATGGCATCTTACTCAATCAACCGTTAACAGGCAATAGTTTCTTCTTCTTTACCGATGAGTATATTCCTAGTGAATTACAGAATTCTTTGTTGTATTAGTTTGATATTGATTTCTGCTGCTACTTGGTCATCTTTGAAGTATTTTGCATGTTTGATTTCTTGCTTTCCCGCTCTAAGATTAACAGCTGTTGGTCATTGTGAGAATCATCAGATCCTTGTTATGTCAACTTCATAGTTCCACCGGATTATATATTTTGTGATGTCAGTTGAAGATAATGCAGACAAGCGAAAGCTAAAAAATCAGTACCTAAAAAAAGCTCAAAAATGCTTTCCTTCTAAGTTCTAACCTTCACTAATTTTTCCATACGTAACCAAAATGAGATCAGGAAGGTGCACAATGCGCTTGCATGCATGTAGTGGCGGAGCCAGGATTTTGATACTAGGGGGCGGCTTAACAGACATATGTTTTTTATCAGAACGTATACTTATTATATCATAAGATTTTTGCTTTTCAGTTCATTAGATTTGTACATTGAAATGATTCTTTAAGCTATTTTAATTGTCACTTGCTTATTTTTATTTATGAAAAGAATTGAGAAATGAGAATGTAAAATAACCAGTTTTTTATCAAATCGAAGCAAAATTATTAAGTTTAAGTAACAATACACGAATAATTATCAATAATATTCAAAATCAGGTATATATAAAATAAGCATTTTAAAACTCAGACGCTCGGGGAGCCGGGGCCCCCCAGGCCCCTACATACCTCCGCCCTTGCATGCATGTTGTATTCATCTTTATGAAATATTGGTGTTGTATTTTTACTAGTGAAGATAATTACATGGATCCAAACGATTATTGTTAGAGATTAAGATTGTGTTTGCCTTGCCACAGAAGCGTTATATTCATCATTTTGTTTTGTCTAGTACAAGCACTAATTTACTATTCTCAATAGCTATATACTGGATCTTCTGTTTCTTTTGCAAGATAGATGTTGACTTTATATATGCGGATCAAAAGAAAACTTTAAGTACTATATGTACTCTTTTTGTTAGCTGTCCTGTGTTTTCGTCATTTTACACTTGAGCTGTTATGAGTCAAAAAAACCTCAATCTTTGCTTCTCCTGCATTTCTTCTCTTAAATTTTCTTCTAACCTTAGAGTTGATTTGATTTTGTGGTCCCAGCTGCAGCTAGTTTGTGCTTATGCCACCGCTTGATTTCTTGTAAGTGAATGCTCCATCTCTTCATTCATGACATTAACATAGTTTTTATATTTATGTGTCTTAGTACTTGCAAATTTGCTTGGAAACAGCCTCTTAGCATGCAGGGACTAAGACTCCATACATATGAAATTGACATTGCATATGAGCCTATACACTCTCACATTCATAAAAT
This sequence comes from Rhododendron kiyosumense, assembly GCA_019656275.1. Classification (NCBI taxonomy): domain Eukaryota; kingdom Viridiplantae; phylum Streptophyta; class Magnoliopsida; order Ericales; family Ericaceae; genus Rhododendron; species Rhododendron kiyosumense. The sequence goes on from BPLS01028200.1 coordinate 72,910, forward strand.
TATTTGTTCCATAAAACATCGTCAGGGGAGCATTGTGAGTTTCTATTTCAATTGTTTCCTTCAAAATGACTACTACAAGTACCTAAATTAGGATCTTTCTGTCCCTCCTCTTCTTTTTTCTTAGGCCTTCTCTATGATGTTCTTTTGGGGGCCAATATATAAAATTCCCCAACATTACTAGGCGTTCAGTTCTAATCACCACATCAATTATTGGTTATGCAGTAATTTTTTTTTTATAGGCATTCATATCTTCCAAGGGTTGACGTACATGCACTGATGCATCCACAAATGTTTTGCACATTGAGTTAAAGCCCAGAAATCCTCTCTCAAATGCCAGTTGTGATTTGAAAGTACGAGATTTTGTACTAGCTAAAGTCACATCCGAACCAGATTTCATGGCAGAATATGTTGTATATGGAGAGGTACATGCCACCGGAACTGTTGTTTTGTGTTGGAATATATGCAACTGTTATTCCTCATTGCAGCTTCCCATTATTCTATTCTACTGCTTATGTGACATAAGTCTCCTTACAAGTCAAAGAAGAAAAACTTTGTTCTCTAACAAAGATGACCAAGAGGCTCGAATGGTATAAAAAATTTGGCTGATGAGGAGATATAGTCTGAAATGGCTCCCGTAACTGTCCAGTGGCACATGTTCAGCAGGTTAGAGGTTATTAGCACACACTATTTCTTCTTTCGAAAAATTTCTATTTTGTTATTCCATGAAGCTAGCGCATCTCATCAGCTCATGGGCCTCACCGCAATAGGCTTTCATAGAGACTATGAAGCAAAACCAGGCAGATGAAACGGCGCTTGCAGTGGCAACTCAATTTTGCATCATTCAAGAGTCGAGAAGATATTTCCGGTAGCCGAACGAAACTTGATCAGTTGATAGAGAAAGGCAGTGGGCCACAGAGTTTCCAGCTTGTTCATGGACAGTAATTTAAACCTTTTCTCCAAAACAAACAGAAGCAATATATGCCAATCGTGTGCTTCTGCTTCTTCAAGCCTATAGCATCATGGAACAGGTCTTGAATTCCTCTCTCACCTCTTTCAGGATCTATGCCTTGTCCTTCTCTCAAATGAATGCTCTAGTTTTCCATGAATTCTTATTTACGTTTGATGTTATCTGTAGGCTCTTTAACCTATTGGTGTCTGCCAGAATGTTCCCCGATAGCATGATATTTTGGTGCCAAGCAGCATTGCAGAATGCAGTTGCAAAGCAATCCAAACCATCTTCGCAGTCATCTAGCATTTTGTTTTCAATCAGTGATCTTGCACGCGTACCAGTTACATTTGCTTTTAGACGGAATTTCTCTGTATTTAGCATTCTCAAATTCTGTCGATACTTATCTTAAAAACATTTTCGATGTCTATATGGTGTTCCCTGGAGAGGGTTCCAAGCGCAGTTTGTGAATATAGGGCCTATTCTTTCTTCTTTTGGTTACATGAAACTAAATACACTCCGCATTTGGCTCGCAATTGTTATGTACACATCTTTTAATCTGTTAACGAAATGGTTCTATAATAAGATATCTGTTAACTAATTCGTCTTTAGGACTCATAATCCATACTTGTATCTAGGGCTGCAAATGAACAAAGTCGTTCGTGAACTGTTTGAGGGTCGACTTGGTCAAGGTTCATTCGAGTTCAATTTGAGTACTAAACAAATCAAACCTGAGCCTCAATTTTAAGCTTTGTTTAATAATAGGCTTTCAAAGCTTTCATAGACATTATGAAGCAAAACATGGCAACTTACCATTCAAGAGTCCAGAAGATATTTCGGATAGCCTAAGGAAACTCAATCGGTTGCCAGAGAAAAACAGCGGGCTTCAGATATTTCTGTTTCCAGCTTGCTTATGGACCGTAGTTTACTCCTTTCTCCACAACAAACAGAAGCAGCATTAATTGCAGAATGCAGTTGCAGAGAGCAATTCAAGTCATCTTGCAAGAATTGAGGTATTATCGGCGGAATAGAACCATAGTTCTTGAGAAATAGAGTTAGAGTCACCTGCACATCCTAGCATTTTGTTTTCGATCAGAAACCTTTAACGTGGTAGAGATCTTGTCCGTGTACTGGTTGCATTTTCTTTCTGACGGAATTTCTCTCTCAGTTTAGAATTCTCAAATTCTGTCCATACAAAACATACATTTTCGACGATGTACACATTGTATTCACTGAATAGCTAGGGCTCCCTATGCATTTTCGATGTACACATTGTATTCTGTCCGTGCACTGTTGTTTTAATGTAATCACATTTATTTAACCAAAAAAACAGGAAGAGACTTGGGTCTATGTTCTTTCATCATTTTGGCTTCTAATAGTGCTATCCTACCATTCCACGCGCGAATGGTTTCATTTCTAATTATATCTCGCAAAATCTTACCATGCATTTATCTCAACATTCTCATTTCGTCTACACTTATGACTCAAGATCTTACTTACATGTTGTTTCTTAGCAACCCAACACTCTGTGTCATATAAGATTGCTAGCCTTATAGAAGTACGATAGAATTTTCCCTTCAACTTTGTGGGAATTCTGCCATCGCACAACACACACCCGAAGCACTCCCCCGCTTCATCCATCCAATTTGTACGTACCCTATGTGTTACACCCTCCGTAATTTCTCGATCCTTACTAATAATTGAGCCCAAATACTTAAAATGCTCGCTTCTTGGTAGTTCCTTATTTTGGAGGTTCACTATGTCAACACTAGCACTTTAACTACAACTAAACTTATAGTTCATGTACTCTGTTTTACTCCTACAAATAGAAAATGTATCTCATAAAGAAAATTTTATGTCAAGATGAGGGAAAAAAATTCAAAAGTAAGATTAAAAAAGAGAAAGACTTTTGAAAAAGTAAAAGGCCCTCTTGGACACGTGTTTGCTTTAAAAAATCAGAGAAGTGCTTTCCCCTGGTTTACCCTGTTCGTGCTTCTATCCGAAACATTACCCATTCATGTCCCTAGTATCTCTATCTTTAGAGGGATGGCCAAAGCTCAAGTGCCTTCCCGATCAACTTCGGCATCTCACTTCCTTAAGAAACCTGGAAGGAAATTAGTAGCGTTTTCAATGGCTTGGAAGCTCTACCGGAGTGGTTGGATAACTTTCATCTCTTGAATCATTGACACTCAGGTTGTGCATGAATTTGACGAGGTTGCCCTCACTGGAAAATTTTCAACTTCGCAAGAATTTACAATCTCTGGCTATATATATTCCGTTGTCCGCTTCTAATGAAAAGATGTGAAGAAGAAAGCGGAGAAGAGTGGTACAAGATTGCTCATATTCCATTGCTTGATTAAATACGCGGTAACTTGTCCACTCACTCATTTTTTTAACCTCTCTCTCTCATGACGGAAGAACAGTGGTTGTGACACCACGCAAATAACTCCTTGGAAAAAAACGTTCTGTTTTACTCCTTAAATCCTTGAAGTGAACTAGACTCGATAACATGTCTTCTGTACATAGCACTTTGAGCACAACCCGAAAAGTAGAAGGTCCAATGGACGATGGCAAGTATGAAATTACATTGCAATAGTACCTCTTTGCATAATCTCTAAGAGTAGGCAACAAACAAAATGTGCTCCTTCTTTGCTTCTGGTTTGAACCACTTCTTAAGCATTTTTTTTCTGTTTTGCAGAATGTTTGGGATGCAATATGCTAGATATGTGGAATTCACGGCATCATTTATGTTCTCAAAAGTCTCATTCAAAAAAGTTCACGAAGTTTTTCTTTTTCCTGAATTTTGTGCAGACTTGGTTCTAATTTTTTAGCACTTTGTCCTTTCTGCCTAACTATTTGCCCAGAGATGATAGTCTTGCAACGTCAGCGGTTGTTTGATCAGCTGGAAGTTGATCGGAAACGAGTTTTGTAAAGGTGGCTTAAAGTGAAGGTTTTGGTCCAGGACTTCAATGTCTAACCTCCCACTAATGAGGCAAGTGATCGAATAGCATTACAGCTGACTCTGGACAATCAAATTTGGATCTGATTACGGTGCTTGACTCTGGATAGTCAATCACGGTGTTTGCCTTGCCACAGGAAAATCCTTTAGTTGCTGCCCTTCATTGGTTTTCATGGTTTGCTTTGTCTAGTACAAGCACTACATTTACTCTTCTCGATAGCTCTATGCTGGATCAAAAGAAAACTTTAAGCTTCTCCTACATTTCTTTTCTAAGTTTTTTTTTCTAGCCCTGCAGTTGGCCGGCTTGATTTTTTGGTACCACTTGCAGCTAGCTCAAAGTTAGTGAAATTCACGAGTTCGAAATCTAGTGAAATTCATGAGTTCCAAGTTAGTAAAATTCATGACTCAAAGTTAGTGAAATTTACGATTTTGAAAGCTAGTGAATTTCACTAATTTTTTGAAGTAGTGAAATTTCGCCGGAAAAAGTAACCGGCCAGAGTGGTCGTTGAAATTAGTGAAATTTGAGAAGTAGTGAAATTTCGCCTGAAAAAGTCACCTGCCGGAGTGGTCGCCGGTTAGAAGTGGTTGTGAGGTGGAGATGAGAGGGGGTGATGAAAACTTTGAAAAGATAATAAAATGTGAAATTATATTTAGTTAAGGGTAAAAGGGTAATGTCCATATGAGGTTGTCCTTAGAGGTAAATAAAAATTGAGTTCATGCTTAATGGAATTAAGTCTTGGTTTTCTAGACCCACAAGTAATTTTTTGATTTCCGAATCCGATCACGTGATTCCGATCGTTCAACATGGAATTTTTTTTCTGATTTCCGAATCCAATCACGCGATTCCGATCATTCAACATGGAAAAACCGACCGCAAAACGTTTCAGTTTGGGTCGGACGGCTCTAACGGATTAGTCGCTCACCCAAGCATCTCCAACGGACTCCGAGTCCCTGCAGTGCGCAAAAATAGCTGCAAACTGCAGCTCCCCAAACGACGTCGTTTTGGGGGCAAGTTATATGGCAAAGTCAGCAGCTGGACAAGTGGAAAAGGTGAGAGGGAGGAAAATTATTCAGTGCTTCTGCCTCATCATCACCCCCACCAAACACACACCGCCTCCATCCCTCATCTGATCCCATCCCCCCTCTCTCTCTTCCCCCAAATGCTTCCTCATCTCAGCCCACACAAAGCACTGCCGCCGGCCACCACCTCCTCTCTTACCTCCCTTCCCTAGCGATCAACTGATGGGATGCCTAAACAACGTGAGGAAGATGTACAGCTGCCTTGTGGAAAGGTACGACTTTTCAGAGGAGGACTTAACGGTGCTCATCGGAGTCGTCACTGTTTTGGTTGCTCTCGTCAGTTGCTCTCGTCACCATCAATCCATAGTTCCGCTTGTGAGTCGTCTTGAATACGGCTCGGTCGTGATGGGTCCTCCTCCGTAGCAATCTTCTCGTAGAGCCAAACATGACTCGAGGTCCTGCAACTATTGGCAATCTTCTCGTAGAGCCAAACATGGGTCATCCTCCCTTGGAATGGGTTTTGATTCTAAGAATACTGGTTTCAACTTTGGTAACCATAGTCAATTTGTTTCGATTCTTTGGTAACCATAGTCAATTTGATTCTTTGTTGTTTGCGAAAAGGAGTTTATTTGTGCTAGTGATTGCTGGGGAAGGGAGGTAAGAGAGGAGGTGGTGGCCGGTGGCTGTGCTATGTGTGGGCTGAGATGAGGAAGCATTTGGGGGAAGACAGAGGGGGATGGGATCAGATGAGGGATGGAGGCGGTGTGTGTTTGATGGGGTGATGATGAGGCAGAAGCATTGAATAATTTTCCTCTCTCTAACCTTTTCCACTTTTCCAGTTGCTAGCTTGGCCGTGTGTAACTTACCCCAAAGCGATGTCATTTTGGGGGGCTGCAGCTTGGAGCGATTTTTGCGCACTGCAGGGACTCGGAGTCCATCTCCAACACATACTCTAAAATTTGGAGGAAAAAATAATTAATTCAATCCATTGATTTCACTATCACCTTCATCAAATCTCATTTTAGTCATCAAATGAGTATGTGTATTTATTTTTAATAAAGTTGGTATCATTTAAAATATATTCACATTCTCTTTGCAATAAGACCAATATTGAATACTCCTATTATTGATAAAATTCTGAAAAATGATGATGTAAATTTTGAAGGAAAATGGTGAATATCTGAGGTTTCGCTTGAGTTTTCTAAAAAGAGAGAATACAAAAATTGTGTTAAAGTTGGCTTGAATACGAAAAATCTCCCAAATTCTTTTTTCTTTTTGACAAAATATACCAATATTTTAACACTCTCAAATAAAGACAAGAGGCGAAAATTGAGTCATGGACAGAGATGCTTTTATCTATCAAAAACAAATTCTCAAGTACAATTTACCGAGTTTTTTTAACTTTCAGAGTAACACTTCAATTCTTAAATCAGTTGTTTGGGACCTTAGGGTCTACAATTTTTTATTTTTTATTTGGTAAATCAGGGTCTACAATTTATAGAAACTTTTATATTCTACTATATTTATAACTCTTAGATTTTACTTTTCATCGAAATACGAGTGTGGCTGGCCATTTGCCATTATTTATTCACCCCTTGCCCTGAAGTTTTAGTGCTGTTGATTGTGTTCTACAACGAATCCGATTTTAAACACGACATTTGAGTTGTATTCAGTTCTTTAATTCTCCCTCCAGTAAAAATTAAATAACCCCCTAGTGGGAGTATGATTATGCATTTTTGCTAAACTGAATGGACTACATGTTAATGATCATAATATAGTCAAGTTTTTTTCGCCAAATGATATTTTATTTATGCATTTTTAAGACATCATACAGAAGCTTACAATCAATGACGAGTCTAGAAACGCCTTGTTCTTTTTTAGCATTTTTATTCACATAAAAAGCAGCGCAACAAAGGATACGGAAGGTGGTTGAGCCTTGTCGTGAAGACTTGCCATGATGCAATATCATTTTAGCAAAGACGGCTTTTGCAAAAGGTTGCAGCAAAGGGATTTTATAAAGAAAACTTTATGTCAAGATGAGGAAAAATTTTCAAAATTTAGATTATAAAAGAGAGAGACTTTTGAAAAAGTAAAAAAGCAAAAGGTTTTATATCACTCCATAGTATTTGGGACACGTGGCCTCCGGACCTAAAGCATAAAATCGAGATTCCGTAACAATAGTTTCTTAAAGCTTTAGTATGCCACTGTGGGATAGAACTCCATAATCCCCTTGTGCTTTTTCTATTTTTTTTTTCTTCACTTTTCTTCATTTCAGAGATTAATGAAATTTTTTTGTCTTTAAAAAAAAAAAGTTTCTTTCCGAAGAACCAAAATACAACAGAGTCGATAAATCTAGATGTAGCTACTTTACCTAGCCAAATACAAAAATGCATGTTCTCCAACAACATCAATAGAGGCTAGGTAAAATACTACCTCTCCATATAATATGCCTAGTTACCATTCGTAAGGCATTGTTTTTCTATTACTTTCTTTGAAGGAAACAAAAAGTAAGAACGAGAAAATGCAAAAGAAAAAGAAAAAGAAAGAAACAAAAACAATACATATTTTAATATAGAGAATAACTTATTCATGAAAGAAACAATGGTTGAGATAGGTTTTTAAATTTTGACCGGTAATGAATATTTCTGGCCAATAATAATAAATGTGGCTAGTTTTTTTTGACGAATAAGATCATCCAAGATATTTAATATAAGAAAAACACAGTATAATAAAAATTGGGAACAGGGGGCTGTTGTCCCAAGGGGACAGTAGTGTGCTGCTGGGCCCCATTTTTGGGCCCACCCCGGTCTCGCTCCGATGATAAAAAACGTTCACTTTGTAGAGCTCGTCGAGTAGAATAACTATGCAAAAAAATCAGCTTAATTGGATATTATTAAATGTCTGATCGGAGCCCATATAACTCTCGGTCCATAGGTTAAGGTAGATATGATCCAGTGTTTCGGATCCATTCTTTTCAAGATAAAAAGGTTTCGATCATGCACTTAATGATATCCAATTAAACTGATTTTTTGCATAATTGTTCTACTTGACGAGCTCTACAAAATAAACGTTTTCGATCATCAGAACGAGATCGAAATGGACCCAAAAATGGGGCCCAGCAGCGTGCCGCTGTCCCAAGGGGACAGCAGCCCCCTAGACTCCATAAAAATGTGGCTAGCCCAATTATTCAAAGTCTTTGTAGTAGTTGGCAACGACCAAGACCTCAATCACACTAAGAATAGGGAAAATTTCAGAATACACCCCAAATTTTATACTCAATGTCTAGTAGACTCTTAAACTTAACAAATTTCAATTTTACTCCCAAACTATGCTTCTGTTATTCAATTAACCTCGCCGTCCACTTATATCAAATTGAAGATGGTAAATTGTGACATGACCGTTAAAGGTGAAGGAGAACTGTTATTGAAGAGGAAATTACACATGTGAGTCTCACACCCCACACTTTTTCACTTGTACCCCAACAAAGTTTTAACTAATTTCATATTCCAAAATCACAGTTCTTTTCCTCATTTCTTCTTGTTCGGTTTCTGATACCTCTAAACTAAACCCTAAAAATTGATTTCAATCGTGTTTCACCCAGATTTCAAGAATTGACAGTTGACCCTAAAGAGATGGGTTGTTGAATCTGGTGTGGGTACTTATAATGGGTTTAGTTTGGACCACTTATTGGGTACCAAGATTGGTGGCTCCTCCTTTGACAGCTCCGGCCGCCACCACAGTTCGGGTGATCTCCTTAGCCATCCCAAGACTTCCAATATAAGATTTCCTGTCCACGCGAGTGTTGAGAGGGTTCTTGTAGCCTCAGATTCGGCTGATGCCGGAGCGAAACAGTCAGCTGCAGGAATGGTTTATCGCGATGAATTGCGGTTTTACCTCCATGCTATGGTGTGGGAAAAGGGTAATGAAAATACTAAGAAAATCGACGGCGGGAGTCAACTGCCACCACAGGCCCACTCCGGATCCTGCACGGGTGATCCAAGCATTCAATAATTTTGTTAAAAAAAAGTAAAGTGAAATTGTGAAAAATCAGCTTAATTCAATACATGTAGGTGTTCGATCCAATCTTCTATTTTCATTCAAATTTCAGTATTCAAAATGTGAATGAAAAAATAGAAGATCGAATCGAGTATCTACCTATATCATATCAGATTGAGCTAATTGAGCTCAAAGCCCCACTTGATTTTTTTTTAAATTATTTAACGATTCGAACCGGGGCCAGAGTGGATCCTATGTGGCTGTCAATTTCCACCGTCGGTTTCTGTAGCAGCTTTGAAAGGATGAAGTGACTCTATCTGCTTGTGCAATTGGAAGGCCTCAGCTTATGCCATGTGACCCATGTCAAAGGCAAACAAGACCTCGTTGACAGTCGGGCATCACGGTTAATGTCCATGTCACCATTTTCCGTTTTCAATTCAATTTGACAGAAGTGGACGGCGGGGGTTAATTTAATAACGGAAGCATAGTTTGAAAGCATATTAGACATTTAGTGTAAGCTTGAGAGGTATTTTGAAATTTTCCCAATTGTTAATGCTATTGGGGTCTTGGTCGTTGCCAACTACTACAAGCAAGACCACAAATTTGTGGTAAGCAGTTAAGCACTACACCCTTTGATCTCTTGTCTTCTCTCCTGCTGATTTTTCCACCAAATCGTTTCTGTTCAGCCCCAGTTCAGTTTTTAGACGGAAAAAACATGGCTACAAGTTCTGCAGCTGCCATCCTGATCCCTGCTGCTCAGACAATCCTGGGTGGCTTGATTCCACTTGTAACCCAGCAGATTAACCTGGCATGGGGTTTCAAAGAAAACCTCAGAAAGCTCCAAAGAAAATTGGAGAACATCGAAGCTTTGCTACGTGATGCTGAGAAAGGGAGGATACCAATACCATCAGAAGCCCTGAAAAAGTGGCTGAAAAGTCTCAAGTCGGTGGCCTGCGATGTGGAGAATGTGCTGGGTGAGTTTGCATATGAAGCTCTTCGAAAGAAGTTAGAGGTAGGAGACCAGATGAAGCACAAGGTACGCAACTTCTTCTCGCCCTCTAATCCGCTGGCATTTCGTATCAAGATGGCCAATATGGTGAACAATATCAATTCGTTGTTGAACGATATTTGTAAGGAAGCACATGATATGGGTCTTAGACCTGCGGAGCAACTCATGAGTGCTTTTGTTCCGCCTAGTGAGCGTAGGCCAACTATACCTTTTGTAGACGAATCACGTTGTGTGGGGAGGGATGGTGATGTCGTAGTAGTAAGAGACATGGTACTTGGCTCTAAAGATGATTTATCTGTCATCGCTATTGTAGGAATCCCTGGGCTTGGAAAGACCACACTAGCTCAGTTAGTTTACAAAAATAAGAAGGTTGTGGAGTATTTTGGTGATAACAAAATGTGGATTTGCGTCTCTGATGATTTCAGGGTTGAAAGGTTATTGAATGAGATGGTGCAATCTATTTTTGGAGTAAATTCTGAGATACCAAACATTGAAGGGATAGTGAGAAAGCTTGGAGAAAAACTGAAGGAAAAGAACTACTTACTCGTATTAGATGATGTTTGGAATACGAATCCACAAATATGGAAAGAATTGATAAGTTCTTTGAAAGGTATAGGGGGCTCCAATGGAAGCAAAATTATAGTTACGACCCGTAGTGTGGATGTGGTACACGCAATGCGGGTGCCCCAATCTCTTACCCACCCTTTGCATAAACTGTCAGCTAATGATAGTTGGACCATGTTTAGGGAATTGGCATTTGCAAATGAAGGACCAACAGAAACTCAAACTCTAGTAGAACTTGGTGAAAGAATGGTAGAAAAGTGTAAGGGTGTGCCGTTGGCGATAAACTCATTAGGAGGTTTATTGTACTACAAGAAATCTCTAACTGAATGGGAGGAAATTGAGAAGAGTGAAATATGGAGAACTGAGGGTGAAATTCTTCCAGCATTAAGGCTTAGTTTCCATCACCTACCCTCCCCAAGTTTGAAACAGTGTTTTGCTTATTGTTCTATTTTTCCGAAGGACCAATTACTGATAAAGGATGTCCTGATTCAGCTTTGGATGAGTCTGGGTTATCTTCAGTCTCTTCCCAGGAAAAATTTGGAAATGGAAGATGTAGGCAATAAATATTTTGACATCTTGTTGCGCAATTCACTATTACAAGATGTTGTCTTGGATGAGAATAAAGATATTATTGCTTGCAAGATGCATGATCTTGTACATGATCTTGCTCTAGATGTCTCAGAGGGTAGTTGTTTGACTTTGGAAGCTAGTGAGGTTAAAAAACATCCCGAGGTTCAACACTTGTCATTGTGTCTCAATGAAGAAACAAGGTTAGAATTTTCAGACAAAACTGTTGGGAAACTAAGGTCACTATTTTTAACTGGAAATCTCCCCCAAAATACTGAAGATGTCAAATCTATTCGCGCCCTGAGTATAGTAGATTCTGATGGGAAAGAGTTGTCGAGTTCTATATGCAAGTTCATACATCTAAAATATCTTGACCTCTCGAAGTCTTCTTTTGAAAAAGTGCCCATTTCTATCACCAAACTCTACAATTTGGAAACACTGAGGTTGCCACCGTTTTCAAATATTTTAGAAGAGATTCAGACAGAGTTCCATAAGTTGGTTAACTTGAGACATATTTGTGTGGAAGATACAGAAAATAGTAGTAAAATGATTCCAACCATGATAGGGTGTTTGACTTCTTTGCAAACATTACCATTCTTTTTTGTTGGTAAGGATCAAGGCCATAAAATTGAAGAGCTGGGAAGTTTAAGCGACCTAAGAGGTAGATTAATTATTTACGATCTCCAGCACGTGAAAGACCATGAAGAAGCAAATAGAGCCAACATTTCCGGAAAAACAAAAATTACAGAGTTGAGATTTCATTGGGATACGGACTATGAAAACTCGAACATTGACTACAATGATGTATTGGAAGGACTTAAACCTCACAAGAATCTTAGGCGTTTAATGGTTAAAGATTTCGGAGGGCGAAGATTGGCATCATGGATGAGGAGTAGAGATGATCAGTCGCTTCAAAATTTGGTGAAGATTGAGCTAATTGGCTGCAAATTTTGTGAAGATATCCCAATACTTGGACACCTTCCACACCTTGAAGTTGTTGAAATGGTTGAATTGGATAATGTGGAAATCATTGGTCCTGATTTCTATGGATTTGATGAACGAAGTGTCGCTGGTAGAAGTACTACTGTGGCTGCGCCAACACAAGTAGTATTTCCGGCATTGAGGAAACTCACTATTCGTGGCATGCAGAAGCTAAAAGAGTGGTCAGATGTATCATCATTGTCTCTTGCAACCATGAGTATGATGGAGTTCTTCCCTCGTCTCGAGGATTTGTATATCTCTGAATGCCCTAACTTGATTACTATTCCAGTTCATTTGTTATGCATTCAAGATTTACATATTGTTTCGGACGAGGGGTTTTCAGATTTAAGGGCAAGGGTCTATAAGTATAGACGCGGTTCGACCATAGTGGTAGATCGGGATGCAAAAAATATTGGTACTCTAATTGAACATTTGCTGGAAAAGAGCAGCAAGTCCCTAAGACATCTGGTAATAGCGGAATTGAAGGAGTTGTGTTATTTACCAAAGCAACTACTAAACCTAGCTTC
>BPLS01028201.1:5190-15559 GCA_019656275.1 Rhododendron kiyosumense
TGGACAATGTTACTCACGTAATAATCCAAACACAACAACTCACACAATTCCTCGCATACATGTAGGGCCTATACATAGTAGTGTGTGTAGAGCTCACGTATATGTGAGAAGTTGTGTTTGATATTGTGTTTAAATTGTTGTGTGAATAGCATTTTTGTTTTGGATTTAATATATATGATCCCTAGCTAAAACTACATGCATTAAAACCGATCGAGCAGTATCGTCTCTCTCTCTCTGGTTTGATTAATAGAGCATATGCGCCATAATGGAAGGCCCGATTCACAAGTTATGCGGTATGTCTACAGCCTAGCTTTTCTTTTCGCTTTCTCTCCAGTTTTTTTTTTTTTTTTTTGCATTTGGCGATGAATTCTTTTTAGCCGGTCTCTAATTCTTTTTTTGCATTTGGAAAATTAAAATTGGATATCATTATCAAACTCGAAAATCTACTTTGTTATGACAATACAAAAATATTAGGACAAACAATAAAACAAACCACACAAGAATATTAATATTTACGTAGTTTTGCTCAAGCACAAAGAAAGAATATAATCCACGGACGAGGAATGGCAAGGATACACTATGAAAGTTAGAAAGAGCCAGCAAATCTTGGACTCTTGAGGGAGGTTACAATATCAAGATAGGATACCTAATCTGCAACAAACACCGATTAAAAAACTCAACCAACGTCTTACATTACTTATCCTGCCATAACTCCAGAATTCAAGGCACCTCTAAATAATTTCCACCTTGACTTGAATTCCTACGAACTCAACAACCATAGAGCAATCCTCCTTCTGCCACCCCTCTTCAAACGCCCCAATGGGCGATCAACAACTGCGAACATCGATCAAATCCAAACAAAGATATTCTCTGTCGACAAATCTGTTCATGAAAAATGCGATGACTCTCAACATAATCAAAATCCCCTTTTACACTCAATCTGGAAAAATCTTTTTCGTCCCAAAACTGAATTTTTCGTAAGGCGAGCTACCCAACAAATGATTGCTACAAAATCAGCACTGATTTCAAGAGGTATGGAAGCTCAAAGCAATTTGGGACAAGGCTTATGTGCTTTTTGTAATGCAGAACTGGAGACAACAGACCACTTGTTTGTTTTTACACTGCCCCTTTACAAGAAGTATTTGATCGATTATCTTTGAATGTTGGGGTATATATATCTCTGATTTATCCTTCTGATATCCAATCTTTGGTGATATTATGGTTTACTAATTAATAGTTTTCCCAATTCGTTAACTTTGTTGGGAGGCCAGTTTTTCGTTTATTGTGATGCAATTTTCTTCAGATCCTTTTTAATCGTTGTAATATGTTTCAATGATTAATAAGATTTATTTTACCGGAAAAAAAAAAAAAAGAAACTTGAACTTGACCACCCACTGAATAAACTCAATTTCAGATTTTACTCACCAATTCGTTAACTCACCCATTTTGTTCCCACAACCGCCCATTCTCAGCTAGTTGGCTGGCGTTGCCATCTTTTGCTGCCACCATAGCCTGCCTTCTATCAAACCACCACTTCTTTAGCCCTTTCCGCCACAAACAATATCATCCATATGGGGAGTTTGTCTGATGCATCGACCGTCACGCGTGCTCAAGACCCAATTTGTACGGGAGTAACGGCAAAGAGTCCACCACATCACTTGAGCCCAAGATACATTAAATGACCCATATCCACTTAAAAGGCTAAGTCTTATAAGTGGTGAGCCATCCAATTATATATTAAGGTCCAACTCTTTTTCTATTTATCTGATGTGGGACACAATGTTCGCACATGTTCTAACAAATCTTTCTCTCATGTGTGAACCGTACATTGGGCCTTAATCGCTCTCTGCATCCAAACTCCCCATTGATTCTGATATAATACTTGCAACCCTTTCTCCCGAATTGGGTTTATTCTGCACTCACTCAATCGATTTAGAGTTATCTCAATTGAAAGCTAACGTGCCTAGTCACCGGCACCATGCTTCCCGACGAGAACTCCATTGAGAGCCAACGTGCTCATTCACCGACACCATGCTCCCCGACAAGTCAACTCCATCGATAATGAACCATCCATTACAGCACTCCAACATCGAGCCATCTTTCTTCATTAGAGTCACCTCAGATTTTATACCGCTCCACTAGTGTTCTCTGTGCAAGCCCCTTCAATGGTGGGTTGAGAGTTTCCCATAGATCGTCAGCCATCGGCTCTGATACCTTTTGTTGGGAGTTTGTCCGATGCATGGACCCACCACTGCGCGCTCAAGGCGCAATTTAATTGTATGAGAGTAACGGCAAAGAGTCCAGCACATTACTTGGACCCAATATATATTGAATGACCCATATCCACTTAAAAGGCTAAGCCTTATAAGTGGTGAGCCATCCAATTGTATATTAAGGTTAGAGGTGGCAAATGGGTAGGTTGGGTCGGGTTTGGATGGGTTAAAACAGGTCACGGGTTGAATAGTAAACGGGTTGAAACAGGTCGGGTCGAAATAGGTCGGGTCGAATACGGGTCAAACCAAAGTAAAACCCGCCTAACCCAACCCGTTTTTCTTTCCTTTTTTTTTTTTAAAAAAAATTTTCCTTCTTTTTCTCTTCAAAGAATCCTAATCAAATTTTCTATCAAAATTTTGAATGGTTGTTGGAATTAGTAAACATATGATCTAATCTGTCTTCTCTTTCAAAACAGCGGCATATGAGAGTAGATGGATTGGCCATACTACAGCTGTGGTGCGGGGGGTGCACTACAGCACCCCCGGGTCCCACTTTCTCTCTCATTTTTCTCTCTCTAAATTCGAGCCATCCAAAAATACAATGAACGGCTCTGATGCACTGAGAGAACACTACGTGGTATGGGCATTGAAAACGTTAACCCAAATAACAATTAACAATTTGTGTTGGTTAAATAATAGATCTTCGATTAGAGAGAGACCAATGCACCCGTGAGCCGCGCTCGTACATATGTTAGTACTATTAAAATACTACTAAACCCTAGAGAGAGAGAGAAAGGCAGAGGTACCCGTGAGCGTAGACAACGTGGGCATCGGAACGGAGGCAGAAGAGCACAGGGTTGTGAACAAATATTCAGAAAACAAGTTACGGGATTTCAAGAGTAAAACAACTTTTGTGCATAATGAGTTTTTTAATTCAAATCCATATTGAACTCATCTTCAACCCATCTAAACCATTATAAATATGGGTTTATATGAGTCGAATCCATATCAACCTATTAAGTAATATTGGCGGGTTGGGTTGGGTTATACATGGACGAATTGGGCGGGTTAGAAAAATATGGGTTGAGATTGCCATCTCCAACTCTTTTTCTATTTATCCGATGCAAGACTGGTCCAAGGGTTTTTAGTGCCCAAGGCCAATTAAAAAAAATGTGCCCTTAAAGAGATTACTTAACAATTTTTACAGCAACAATCACAAAAAGCCAAATCAATATAAAGTTCTAGTAATCATTACTAGATACGAACCCAAAATACAAAGTCTCCAAATATGCCAATACATATTATCTTAAGAACGCATGAGTATCACTTTAATATTACTCGTCTTGCATTTCTTGAATCAAAAGTATCAATTAAATTTGTATAATCCACCTCCCTCACCGGCCAAGTCATTTTCAATTGATAACATGGCTAACCCATTTAGTCTTTCTTATGACATGGTTGATCGAAGGTAATTTTTGATCAATTTCAACTTTGAAAAGTTTCTTTCTCCCGTGGCAACACTAACCGGGATAGTCAAAAGCACTCTATACGCATTCCACGCATTTGGGAAAGAGTCCGCCATAAGTTTGACAAAATTGAGCACTTCAATTGGTTTCTGCACTCCTCTTGGCAATACTTGTTTCAAGCATTTTAACTCTACAAACAAATCCCTCCCATCAATATCGGAAACCCTACCATGCTTTAAAACTCCTTCAAGGTTGGTACAATGATTTTTCAAGCATTCATCGCTCGCACTCGCCTTTTTCAAATCAGAAAAGAAACCAAAATTTTTCTTATACACTTCAAATTGTTGGAACCTATCTTTGAAGAAAGAAAGAGCTTTATCCACAATCACCAAAAAGTAATTCACTTTCATTGATTCTTCAACTGAGTGTGTCACCTCGTCCGTAACATCTTCATCAAATTGTTTCTTTCTTTGAATGATGCGCTTTTCAACAAACGTAGCTTCAATTCCCATTTCATTCGCCATTTCGGTAGCATCAACCATTGCCTCCGCAAAACCAACTTTTCTGTAGTTCTCAAAATAATCAATAAGGCATTTTAACTTCTTGATAACAAGGTCTATGCACATGTATTCACTTTGAAGAAACTTGCTCACAATGTTAACAACAAACAACAACTTGTACCAAATAGCCATGGCAAACAAGAACTCAAAATTCTCAAGTTCGTTCTTTGCAATGGATTTAGCTTCACTTTGTGTGCTATCGACTCTGTCGTCGTGTCGTTCACAAAGTCTACCAAAGCATCTCTTAGTTTTGAGGGATGGTATCTTATTGGCTTGACGCTTTCAATGCGACTTTCCCCACGTGTTTGTGACCATGTCTTAAGTGTGAGACCCTTCACATCTTTCAAATTGTCTTTTAAAATTGTTCGCCGTTGGATTGAAAAGGAAAACAACACATATAGACGCTATACCACTCCGAAAATTATTTTTGTTTTAGAACAATAGTTGGTCATATCACAAAAAAAAAGATTGAGACTATGGCTGTACCGCCCCGTTTTTTGGGAACGTTAATTTAATAAATTTTCCAACATTTATTAAATAAAAAGAAACATAAAGTCGTTACAAGCCAAATTATCCTCAAATTCGTGTTGCACTTGTTTAAATAGATAAGGGAGGAGTACTAAGGCAACTTTTACTCTTCTGGACGACCGTCTTCTTCTGCATTATTCTACTCAGCACCAAATTCTTCCAAATTACAAAATCCCCCCTGTTCGTCTCTAAACTCTGGCATAAAATGACAGGGTCACAAAAGTAACACCGTAAGCAATTAAGTTCAATAGCTAACTCCTACCCCTATGTCCTATACACTAACAAAAATAGCATATAACAATTGTCATTTCAAAAAAAAAATTTAGCATCACCAAAAATAATCAAATGTGTCAGTGTCTTTCAGAGTTATCGCAGCGTATCGTAAACTGTGTCATCATTTTCCAAGTATCGATTTCACTTTCTATTTTATTTTCTCGAGCACTGGTTCCGCTGACCATCTTTTAGGATCTACCGGGCTCCCAGGCTAAGTTCTGATTTTGCCATTCAAAAGCACTGATTCCGCTAACCATCTTTCAGATTCCATCGGGCTCTCAAGCTCACACACGCACACCTAAGCCATAATTCTGCTAACCATCTTTCTGATTCCATCGGGTTCTCATGCTCACACTCACACACACCCGAGCCATGATTCCGCTAACCATTCTTTCAGATTCCATTGGGTTCTCATACTCACACACACATACCCGAGCCATGATTCCCCTAACCATTCCTTCACATTCCATCGGGTTCTCATGCTCACACAATTATTAATCTTTCACATTTCATTTTCTTTTTACTTTTTGTATTCCATTTCTCATTTCTCGTGTCTCGTAATCATGCACCAGTTTCTCGCGTTCACATTATTCTTTCAAAGCTTGCTACAATCGTGCGATAATAATAAATCACTAATTTCATGCATCTCTATTTTCGACAACATTGAAAATTATAACATCACAACTTATCAACAAACATGTAGTTAATTAAGCATTACAACGATAAAATCAACTTTTCAATTTAAACAATTTAATCATGTGATATCTTAAAAATAATATATAAATAGTTAAACATATAGCACATCAACATTATACTTAGGTGAGCAGATAGGAGATTTCTATACTGTTCTTCTTGACGTAGGGCGGCTACGGAGTACGTCGGGTGAAAATGTGGACGGAGTAACGTTGTTTTGGCTTGACCGAGGAATAAAAAGAAAGTAGTTTTCTTTTTCTGAAAACAAAAATATTTTTAAGAAATTTGAAAATCGAGATCAAAGGGTGATTTTGAGTGGTGTAGGAAAAGTGGCAAGTTGATGATGGAATTGAACAAATTTCCTCCTCCTTTTCTATTTCTAGCCAAACCTTTCTCTCTTTTGCTCTCCAAACTCATACTAATGAAGTATGTGAGAATTGGATGATTAGTGGTCTGTGTGTGTGCTTGTGAATGTTGTACATGGAGAGGAGGGGGCCTATTTATACTTGTAAATTACAAGATCTAGAATATCCTAACATATCTAGCCATATCTTGTATTATCTAACAAAATCTAGAATTATCTAATAAAATCTAGAGAAAATCTTATATAATCTAGGACAATCCAAGTATATCTATTAAGATTTAGGAATATCTAAAGTATCGTTACAATATCTAGGAATATCAAGATGAAATCTAACATTATCTTTCATAAAATCTAACCATATCTTCTAGAATTATCTCCCATAGAATCCATTGGAATCTAGAATTATCTAATATAATCTAACAATATCTAGCAAAATTTAATGAAATCTTAATATATCTTATAAAATCTAGAGATATCTAGAAAAAAATCTATATCAAATCTCTCTCTCAATCTCCTACAATAAACTCTTTAGATTTGAGAGAATCACAATATTAGATTGTATATCATATCTAGATATTTCTAGGATCCTAACTAGATTTTGCATATCATAGCTAGATTTTCTAGGATTCCTTAAGATTACAATTATGACTCTCTGTCCTTATGTTTATTTATTATACTTGGATATCAATCTCTCCCCAAATCTCTCCTAGATTCCTCAAATCTTTCCCTAGATCTCTCTCTCTCTCTCTCTCTCTCTCTCTCTCTCAAGATCTCTCCTAGATTTCTCAAATCTTTTCGTAGATCTCTCTCTCTCTCAAGATCTCTCCTAGATTCATCCATATCTTTCCTAGATTGTTAGGATCATGAACTTAAAACTAGGGTTCTAAATAGTTGGATACAAGGATATCATGGTTCAAGATATAAAAAAAATAAAATCCTATGATATCAAAGAGTTTTTAATGGCTAGTTCCTAGAGTTAAATTATAATAATACAATCACTTTAATAAATGATAAAATAATTTTAGTAAAAGAATTATAATAAAATGTTTTATTTTATTCAAAAAAAATTAACTTGAAAATTCGGGTCATTACAAAGGCAACCACATGGCATATAGAATGCTCTTAGATTTACTTCAAGTACCCTTGTTTGCACACCCTTATTTTTCTCTTTCATGTTAGAGCCATTATCATAACCTTGTCCTCTAAAGTCACCAATATTAAACTGAAGGCTAACTAATACTTCTTGAAGTGCACAAAATAGTCCCAATCCCGTCGTGTCATCCACCTTCAAAAATTTTAAAAAGAACTCACTTACACTCACCTCTATTGGACTTGTTGAAATATCCACACATTGTACGACAAGGGACATTTGTTCTTGATGACTTACATCTGGAGTACAATCAAGTATAATTGAATAATATTTAGCTTTTTTGATTGTTTGCAACAATACTACTCCTCTCCCTTTTCAATTCACCTCAAGTACTGCTCTTGCATTAATCACTAGATCAAATTTTCCCATCATTTGAATAAAACATAAAAAATTTCCATTATTTCTTGGGTAAATCTTATCATTTTCTCCACGAAACGGTAGATTATTCTGTGCAAGTGCTTCCACAAGAGCAATTTCTCTCAGTAATATCCCTGTCCAATGTTTCCTCTCTTTAATGACTCGTTCTTGAACACTTTTGTCAATTGTTTGATTCTTCTGATATCTTCTCTCCAACTCAATCCATTGGTTCATGCAAGTGAGGTGCTCCCAATTAGTTTCATGACCTTTAAGCCTATCACCAATATTTTTCTAGTCTTGAAATCCATCATTAGCCAATCAAGTCTTGTTTCCTTCAGTCTTGAATAATTTGCAACAAAAGTAAAATAATCTATTCAAAGACTCCAAGTATACTAGTCATTTTCGATCATGTTTCTCTCTATTGGGTAAATGACGAATATAGTGCACAGAAGAGAAATGTTTACTCTTCTCATTGTCATCCTTAGGAAAGGTAGCATCACCATTTTTTCTTACGTACGGGACCTCTTTCAACCAATAAATCCCTTAATTTTTTATCCAAGTTATCCCAATTACATGGATCATCAATGTTCACTGGAGCGGATTCAACATTTAATTCTTCATTTTGATTGACATCCCTCGAACTTTCATTACTGCTCTCATTGATACATTGATAGGCTTCCTCACCCTCCAAATCCCCACATTCTTCTTCTACTTGTTCTTCGTTAACCAAGTTTTTAGCGACGTCAATCACCAAATTTTCATGTTCTTCGACTAAGCTTTGTACATTTTCGTTCCTTGAAAAGAACTTTTTAATAGCCCTTTTTTTGAGAATTTATTAATACTTCTACTTTTGCTTCTTTATTCTTTTTTGATGACCAGATAGTTGACGTTTATGCGGCATGATGCACCTAAGTAAGAATTAAAAAAAAAAGGCATTATAACATTATTATTAATGATTCACTAACCGGTAATCAAATAATCAGATAATTTTAAATTTAAGCACACCAACCAATGTCAACTAAATCAACACAAAACTAAGTACCACCAGTCAGGGCTCTGCATTTAACAACACAAGTACAAATCTAAGCACCACTAGCTAGGGCTCTGCATTTAACAATATTATACGCACAAATCTAAGTACCACCAGCTAAGGCTCTACATAAGAAGAGAATACTTGCCGATTTGAAGCCTCGCAAGTCGCAAGCGAATGAGAGATATACTCTAAGACTCCGCAGTGTGTATTATACTAGTGTATATATACTGGTCCTGCATTTCAATTTCCAATAAGCTTAAATACGAATCAAGTGGAGAATAAAAAAAGCCCTAATATCACTATCACTACTCAACTGAACTTAATTAAAGAGAGTTCCACTTCTCAATATTCTAATAAGCACGCAATATTAAATAAAATTACAAACTTCAACATGACAACACAGTGCGGCACTCGGCAGTGCCCTTCGGCCCGAACCCGAAGTCTCGAACACAACTGTGAACTTAATTAAAAAAAAATACCCACTGCTGAAAGAATAAAGAGAGACCTACTGTTGCAAGCTTGAAAGCTTGAACTTAATTAAAAAAATTTCCTCGTGGCTCGAGCTCAAAGTCTCGAACAGTCGAACACAATGCGGTAGTCGGGCAGTGCACCAGTGCCCTTCCCAGAATCCCAATTTGGCAGCGCCCCCTTCGTTCGTTTGGTGAAAGTCTCAAACACAGAGAAGGGTTTGTATCGATCGTCCGTTCCAGAAGGGTTTGATTTGTTTGAATTCGAGAAGGGTTTGAATCCGTTCTAGAAGGGTTTCAAAATAGACAGTGAACGGTTAGAGAAGAGAAGGGTTCGAGTTAAAGACCATTTACAGCTCTTATTTACAAAAAAGCCACCGAGCATTTTTTGGGCTGTACTGATCCGTGTGGGCCACAGCCGGATTTTAATTGGAATAGGCCTTTTTTTCCTTCTATAGGACCCAAAAAGACTTCTAGTCAAGCCCAAATTGAAAAATTAGTGGAGTGCACCTAAAATTTGGCCTTTTTGGGATGCCCCAAGGCCCAAGCCTCTTGGGCCTTGGCCTTGGGCCAGCCTTGATCCGATGTGGGACTCAACGTTCACACATGTTCTAACAATCCACCTACAATGGCAATGCAAGAATTTTAATTTGGCAGGTAAATTTGTTGTCGCATATCAGTCTTTTGCATCGAATTCTATGAAGGTATACCAAAACTCTTGAAAATGATTTTCACTGAAACATGAAAAAGATATACAAATAATTGGTGTTTTTATTTGAAAATTTGAATGGGTAACAAAGACCAAGATAAGAAAGAGGATTGGAGTGCAGTTGATGTCTTTCCCTTATACTTTCATGCACATGGGTGGGGTTCAATTCCCGTGAGTATCCATCCATCTACCCAAGTCCCCTAGAAAAGAGTAGATTATGTTTAATGAATGGCAAAAAAAAAGAAAAATAAATACCGAGATACCAAATAGGGTTATTTGACAAATCTTCAGAAAATAAACACAGGACTTTCCCTATTTCCTTTTGCAGAAAATATGTATGAAATCTAGGAAAACTAGCATTGTCCTTAATTGAAATTAAATGAGTTGCCAAATATGGTTTCTAGTTTCAAACAATTTAGGTGGGATATTATTCCTTAATTGATTCCCATTTTCTTTTTATATATATACGTGTTTGTTTTGTTATTTTTATACACACCAAATTAATCGTTGTTTCCCAACTCAAAATACAAAGCATACATCTCTTTGGGAAGAAGAT
>BPLS01028205.1:0-13272 GCA_019656275.1 Rhododendron kiyosumense
GCGCAACATTTATAAATGTGCAGTTAAGGTCATTACTTCAGGTCTTAGCGTCCTACTATAGGTCATCATTTTGCAAGACAAGTCTATAAAAAGATAAGAATAGTGAACATGATATATTCAAACATTCTTTTCTTTTTTTTTAGTTCTCCAGAAAGGAATAGAACGTTGTTCACGTCTACAATTATGGATCAATTTCTTAATGATTTACCAATTAATTTTGGGTTGAAGATTTATCCTGAAATTCATCATCATAGTACGAAAAGAGAGACTTGCTTGCAGATTTGGGCAGTCAAAAAGGCTACATAATGCATGTTTTGATAATTAATATCCGCTAAGAACATTTTCAGAATTAACAAATATTTTCCACATGTCTTTGGAGGGTATTAATTATCAAAACACGTCATACGCCGTCATTTTCCCTTCTGAAATTCATACACTAAAACCCTTTTATATGTGTTTAACTTCATGCACTAAACCATTTTATATGTGTATTATCTGGGTTTTTAGACCATAGGGGTGTTTGGGCTTCGGCCTATTAAAGTGGGCTTCGTTCCAATGGGTGTCCTTGATTGGTTTCTTGCCAATCGTAGAGATTGGGTCTTAGATTGGGCAGATGATTGCTCTTTGAGTATGATTTTTTTTCCTTATCCTATTAGTCCTATAACAATTTTAAGATTAATGAAAAAAAAAAAATTTTTGCTCTTACAAGAAAAACTTCGAGATTTGAAAGAAGTACCGGATGGGTGGGTCAGAGAGTCCACCTTCTCTCCAATTCTTCAAATGGATTGGAGAGTAAAATTTCAGTCCGGAAAAAGGTTTTTCTGAGCACACTTCAATAATCGAGACCGTTCTTTTTATTTTTTGAACTCATTAAAGCCATCAAATATGCCAAAAGTCAAGTTGATTGCATATCATTTGACATTACTTCAAAACACATTTAATCTAGGATAAATATTTGAAATGGGTTTACATCTAGTGTTGCAATCTATTTTTCTGTAAGATAAAGTCCAAAAATATATCAAATTATATCCAATCAACTTGGTATTCACTCAGATTGATGTTCTCAACCAGCTAAACAAAATGAACGGTCTCGGTCATTGAAGTTGGCTCGGTAAAAACTTTTTCGAGTACGTTGAAATTGCATTCTCCAATCCTTCAGGATTGGAGTGGAGCTGAACTTCATGAGTGGTGCCACTTCTCTTTAGCCAAGGAGAATAAATTCCTTACACTGGCAGTGTAAAACTCCCCATTTCCTCCAAACCAGTAAAATAACGCCACATCAACAAAAAAAAAGTACTAAACTTGCAAAAAGTAGACCTGTTTTTCTGACCAATAAAAAAATGCCACATCATATTTCACGTCTATCACTCTTTTTATAAGAATATATAAAAAGAGAAGAGTGATAGACGTGAAATATGAGTCATTTATGTGACGTGTTATCATTTCTTTTTTTTCCTTTTTGTGCTTCGGAAGGAATATGACGTTATTTTGGTCAATAATTTTGGTTCAATTTCTATAATGGTCTAACAATTCATTTTTGGTAGAAGATTTATCTTGAAATCCATCACCATAGTCTCGGAGAAAATTTTACTTGCAAATTTGGGCATAGCCATCCGATTAAGATTAAATTTTTTGGGAAATTTTTTTTTGTCATTCGTTAAACCTAATCTTCTCTATTCTAGGGAACTTGGGGAGAGGATGAGTGCTTACGGAAATCAAATCATACCCATGTGCATGGGAGTATGAGGGAGGAACCAACTGCATTTCACTCCACTTGCTACTTTTTTTTCCTGGATTTTAAGGGCTTAAAAGTTTCAATATATTCTAAATGTCTTGTCACAGTAAAAAAAGACCGCATAATGTCATTAAAAAATTTCGGGTTCCCTGCAGAAGGTTGAGAAAATGACCCAATTTGTTATTCCAACAAAGGGCCAAAAGGGCGGGTAATGTGTGAGAGATGCGTTACGGATGTTGGCAGTTGAAATTTTTTCTATGATTTGTGTCCTAAACCCTTTTAGCATGTGTTTGACGTCGAGATTTTAAACAAGTGGATGGGATTGTTCAATATTTTGAACTCATTTAGAGCATCAAGCATGTCAAAAATAAAGTTGATTGTATATTGTTTGATATATTATTCGACAAAACATTTTTTGTTGCAAAAAATAGTTGAAATGGGTTTTGATCTAGTGTTTGCAGTTTCATTTTTCTGTAAAAATAAATGTGTCCGAAAAATACCAAATGATATTCGATTAGTTTGATATTCAGTATGCTTGATGTTCTTGACAAACTAAACAAGATGAACGATCTTGATCATTAAAATGTGCTCAAAAAAAATCTATTTTGAGCTGAAATTGCATTTTCAAATTCATTCGAAGGATTGGAGACTTCAGGACTTCATAAGCTTTGCCACTTCTCTTTAGAAAAGATAATGCAAACCTAATTAAACCCTTGACCTCAAAAAAAGCGAAGGAAAACGTCATATTCCACATTTATTACTTGAACTCTTTTTATAGAATAGTCTCGCAAAACCCTTGACCCCTCTAATAAGAGGGTAAGGAATCTGAACAAATTAGACTAGCTTCAATTAATTGATGGTTGGAAGGTTGTACGCTTATTTACCTTTTTGGTCCTCAAAATGCGAGTGGTCAATTTCGTCTCTAATCTAAACATTTGTCTAATTTCGTCCCCAACATTTAAAATGTATGTTAATTTAGTCCCCAGTATAGACGCCGTCCATAGACGCCGTCCATTTAGGCCGTTAGAATAAGGGGCTTTTGCAGAATTTCACCCAAATCAAACCCTACCCCAAGTTCTTTTCAGTTACTACTGCCAGTCTACACCATCTCTACCACCGCCGCTACGATCTCCACCTCCCCCTCCCATTTCCATTCCACCACCAAATCTCAAACACCCCCTCTCTCTCTCTCTCAGTAGACAAAGCAAAAACCCACATTGAGAGAGAGAGAGAGAGAGTGCCTAGAAATAAAAATGCGCATCCACGCTAAGATCGATTCAAAGGTAACAAGTTGCCAACCCTGCTACGTCCAAAGCCCCACACACGACAGCGAAAAAACCCACCATTGCAACATGCAAAAATAAACCCTCTAATCGCAAGGCGTGGACTTACTCGTGGGGGGCGGCGAAGGTGTGGACTTACTCGCAGGGGGCGGCGAAGGTGACGAGACGATGGATGTAGAAGGAGGGGGAGATGGGGTTGAGGATGATGAGGGAGGGGTGGAGGTGGGAGTGGCGAGGGACGGCAGTGGCGAGGGATACAGGAGGAGGCGGTGAGCGGAGATGCTGTTGGAGTAGTGGTTGGAGGCAGAGTTGCCGCCGGAATGACCACTGAAGCAGTCGCGGTGGGTGGGGGTGAAGTGGTTTTGTTCGGTGGAATACTGTTCAATTTTGATTTTTGAACCTAAAAAGTGGGTTTGTATGTTGGTGTGAGATTGTGTGGCGTATAATGAGGGGGACGGGGAGAGAGGAATGCAAGGGATGAAATACCACTCATGCCCTTCATTTTAACGGATAAGAGGAACAGAGTCTAGACTGGAGACTAAATTGACACACATTTTAAACGTTGGAGACGAAATTAGACAAATGTTAAGATTGGGGATGAAATGGCCACTCACTCATACTTTGAGAACCAAAAAGGTAAATAAGCCGAAGGTTGTACAATAAACTTCTGCAGAATAGAATTTAACTGTTTAATTTGTTGTTTAATTAAATGGATTTGGGAAAAACCCAAAAATAACATGAAATCAGTCCATTTTTTGGCACCTTTATCCAATGTCCAATGCTCATTACACGTGGGCCAAGTGCGTATAGAAAAGTAAATAAGTAGTTGATCTCCATGAGATTGCATTTTTAAATTCAATAAAGCCAAATATCTCAAATATTGAATTTGTCCAGTAGTTAACTTCAGAAACCGGAATTAGTATGGTGGGCTTGACATCAGAATGGATCAATCATTGTTCAAAAGAGAATACTCTTATATTTGGAAAACCACCAATGGTCCAATTTAATCTCGCACTCCCAAGTTGCCACGGGAATAGAATCACCAGATAGGCTAAACAGAGATGATAAATTATTGTTCAATCAGCAGTGATTCAGCACTTATTGCCTCCCAAGAGCATCCACAATAGCATAATTAAAACTAAAATGTTGTTAAAATTAATAACATTTGCTCAAAAAAGAGCTCATAGTGAAATAATCAGATTTAGCAATTTCTTAACAGCTCATCAAATTTTGACCATTGAATAATCAAAACTAACAACTTTTTGCCAATAATCAAATTCAGTCGTCCCTGTATTTCCTCAATCAAGTATACCATCATTACACAAAAAGATTCAATCTCTTCCATTTTCAACATATTTCTAAGAAAAATACTTTTAAAAAAAGTTTTTATTTTTTTTGCAAAAAAAGTTTTTATTTTTTTTGCAAAAACAGTTTTTTTTTTTTACTAAAACTTTTTTTTTCAAAAACTGTTCTTTTTTTAAAAAAAAAAAACTTATTTTCAAAAACTATATTTTTATTCAAAAAATGTTTTTTTTTTTTTTTACTTTTTCCCGAAAAATGTTTTTTTTAAATCAAAATTTTCAAAAAATTATTTTTTCTTTTTCTAATAACCTGTTTTTATTAGTTTGAAACCTATTTTAAAAAAATTGTTTTCTATGTATAATTACAGTGTGTGTATTATGACTTTTCTTATGGTACTTGTGCATAATTACCCAACAATTTGTGACATTTACCACAAATCCCAGAACTTTGCTTTAGAATAACTAGTTTGTTAGTAATTCGGTCAGGTCTAATAATGAAATTTATTTAGTATTTGTTGTTTAATTTTGGGTTATTTGAGTTTTTTTTTTTTTAGATTGCTTTGCACGATTAGGTCGTGTCCATTACTATTTTTAGGGCTATTGTTGCAGCCGGAAGATCAAGAACTGATAGTAATTTGCTCTCATGTACATAAGAACTCAAAGATTTTTAAGTACACATTTGAAGTTGCAAACACATTTTAAGTACAATTTCAATTGCACAAAACGGACAAAATAGCCAGGGCCATATTCACAAACTTCACATCTCAGGATTTTTGAATCAAAATACACACACAAACCCAGAAATTTGACATGACTATAATTCGTAAATTCTAACGCAAAAAACCCATAATAACTTCAAATCCAGGTCTGGAATAAGTCTGGAATAGGTTGGACTTAACCTTAAATCAGTTAGGGAGAGCCAAAGTCCACAGAGACCTCATCCCGCAGTTACGCTTAATTGTCCGAGGTATGTGTTGGCTTGTAGACTTGACGTGGGGGAGTTTTTATGTGTTCACTTCATGCTATGGTCACCCGCGGAGTTCCCCTGCAGCTCCAATTAGTTCCTGTCAACTTTATCTATCAAATTGTTGCATCTCATATGCACTGGTGTAAACTGTCTCGTTGTTTGAATTCCAACCAAGTGAAGATTTTTCCCGAAACCATAAAGAAAACAAAGGAAACAAAACATCCAAGAAAATAATATGGAATATTTCTAAAGAAAAAGCAAATGAATCAATCCTAACCTTACAAAGGGGCTGAAACAGTCTTCTTCTTTGCCAACTCCATACCCTACGACATTAACGATGAGATAGTAAGAATATATGAGAAATTACACTTACATAATAACCAAAGCAATCAATTCTTACTTATAATCCGCGCTCCCAATTCTTGCTTTCAATTCCTACTCACACAAAATTTAGTAGTATGGGTCCTATGAATTATCGCAAGGTTAGAATGGCTTCCATTAGATAGAGCAAAGTATAAAAGGGGCTCAGGATGGTCAATGCCAAACGCTTTCCGTTCATCTCCAGTCTTGAACTTTGTTCTTGAAGAAAGTAACAAGCGAAGCTACTACAAGCACAAATAAGTTGTATTAGGCCGCATATGACCTTAATCACTTCAGACATATCATAAATAAACACACACACAAATGAGAATGATGCACCCATGAATTCGCAAAGGTCTTAACCTTGAAAGAACAATTTCAATTGCAAAAGACGAGCAAAATAGCCAGTGCCATATTCCCAAACTTCACATCTCAAAATTTTTGAATCAAATACACACACAAACCCAGAGATTTGACATGACCATAATTCGTAAATTCTAACGCAAAATACCTGTAAATAGCCATTAACATATTCCCAAAATTTCCAAATTTAAAATCTTTGAACTAATAGTCAGATCTACAAACAAATCCATAGGTTTGACACCAACATAATCCCAAATTTCTACTGCATAAGACACATAAATAACCAGCGCCATATTCCCAATCACCAAAAAACAATCCACTTGAATGACAAACCTATGGATACATACAAAAATGAAAAGGACGTTTGTTTTTTCGAAAATTACTTTGAATAACTGATTACGGAATACAAGGTAACATAGTAGTAATTTTAGATCTTCAAAGTTAGTAGCCACTTCCTGGAATGTGGTCACTTTAAACCCAAAATCAAAATCCTATGCGTCAAGAATCATATTGGATCAAAGCAAAAAGCACAAACTTGCAGATACCACAAGAAACATCAGCGATCCAAGAACTGAAGCTTAGAAGGGCACAGTTTTGTACAATTGAAGGCCGTATGGCGTATGGGATTTATTTGTGTCACACAATACCCATATCCGTCTCAGCTGCATAGAAAAAACAGAGTTTCGTGAGTACTCGGCCCACAATTTCGACAATTAAACCATGAAAAAGTTGAAATAAACCATGTTGGTCCGCAGTAAGTATCTCGAAAATCTTGAAGTCCAACAATAACAAACAAGCGCCACACGCATTTACCAATTGGGAATTTTAGGTTGATGCATCCCAAAACAAAGTCTTGTAAAGCTGATTCTACAATTGGTTCCCCATTAACCTTAAGCAAAGTAATATAGTGGCCCAGAAATTATGGGCTCCATTTAAAACATGAACCCATCACCATAATGCCACCAGTAAGATGTCGATGGGCGCTTTCATGCCATTAAGGAAACACTTGAATGTTCAGAAATTATAAAGAGCCATATCCAGCAACTCAAATTAGACAAATGCTGAACTTGCCCAAATAAAGCTAAAAAAGTAAGGCGAACAAGAAAATGGCCACCAGAGGCTAATGCAAGCATGCTGAAGAAAAGGAATTGAGGAAAGCCTTTTAAGGGAATATGAATTGTCGGACATCAAAGTTCCTTCATAGTTGGCAGACATTGTTTGAAATTAAGGACAGATTACGAGATCATATAGACAGAAAAGGGTGAGACCAATTCTCTTCTCAACAAGTCGCATTTGTTAATCATTAAACTAAACAATATAACACCCTCCAGGTACTACTCATTTATTAGTAACTTCAGCATTCCTACCCCTGGACTCATTTTTCAGTACCTTCAGTATTCCTACCCTTGGACATCTAAGAGAACTGTTTAGAAGGTAGAACTACAGCAGTAATTGACACTGTTTTGAGAACTCATCTTCGACAACTTGCACCGGTGGCGGTGGTTCCTCAACGATTTCACCCCTACTTGCCATCATTCCAGGGGTTTCAATATCAGGGCATCTTATTGGATTCATCTCTTGTGGTGTCACATTCATAGGACTCACCACAGCCATGGAAAACCATTAGTTCCTCCTACCAATAGCAAGCTCTGTTTCTCTCTCTGTAAAAACCTCCCCTTTTTCCTGTTTGACTACACAAACATCAAAATCCCCAAGTCCTGTGAATCTTTTCCCGTTAAAAAAAAAAAACAAAAAACCCTTCAAATTCACAGCTACTTTTGTCAACCTTGCAACACAGAAAACTTCAAATTCAGAGCTGATGTAAGTTCCGAACTTCAAATTCAGCCTATACAAATTCCACCCCACCAAAAGTCTCTCTCTCCATCCTCCCTTTTTTCCTCTATGACTACCCAAATATCAAAATACCCAACTCCTGTGAATCTTTTCACATTAAACAAAAAACTTCAAATCACAGCTAATTTTGTGAATCTTGAACCCCTCTTTTTTCCTGTATGACTACCCAAACATCAAAATCTTCAACTCCTGTAAATCTTCTCACATAAAACAAAAGCAAAAACTTCAAACTGACAGCTACTTTTGTGAATCTTGGAACGTAGAAAATTTCAAATTCACAGCTGCTTCTTCTATTTCTTCAATCCGAAACCCTAATGTGAAAGAGACGAAACTACTGGATCATTCAAAATTTGGGAAGCAATTAGGATCAACTGATTGAAAATCGATGTAAGAAACCGACAAAGGAGACCTTAACTACGTTTATTTGAACTGAGACAGAATGAATTGAAGCAGAATAAATTTTCAAGTAGGTTCTTTCTACCATTAAATGCAGCATGCTAATTCTCAAAGCAAACCATATAGTAAAATCGTATCCCCACTAATTAAATATTCAGTTCATTCACTATCTCACTAGCCTAAAATCACTGGGTATGTGATTTCGAAGAGTTTTAGGGGCCGAAAAACACAGGGTATGTCATTTCTAAGGTTTTCGGTCACCAATAGGCAAGGGTTTTGAACATCAGTAGTTACAGTGGAAGTCGATTTAGGGTTTTAAGGTCTGCATGGAGGTGGATTAGGGGTTTTGAGGTATGGATGGAAGTTAATTTAGAGTCGATCGAGAGAGAGAGACCTGTGGTGGTGCCGCTGATGGAGAAGAGTGGCGGTGCGGTGACAGCACACCCAACAGAAACGCAAGTGCCAAGTATCTCCTTCACAGTCCCGTGAGGTCCTGGCCATTGATCTCGGCCGCATGACCTTAGCAATCGATCGAGAGAGGGGGAGGGCGAAGCCGGTGAAGATCGAGACAGAGAGAGAGAGAGAGAGAGAGGAAAAACGAAGCATAAGACGTGTGCGCGTGAAGTTGTCAGGCCCGGGAAGATGGAGAGACGGTAATACCCCTACACAAAACCTAGAATACCAAACACAAAAAGACAAAATAGAGTAGCTTTTTATGGGACACAAACGGAATTGTAAAAAAGTCAGAAAACCCATATTAGTAATTTGGTAAATAACCAAATAGTACCCTGTCCCACCACCAAACAGACGAAAAGACGAAAATGCCCACGGCCATTAGTCTCCAGCCTAGGGGTGAGCAAAATATCCGTCCAACCATGAATCCAGTTCAAACCAATCCAAATCGAAAATTTTGGTTCGGTTTTTTAGTAGTATGGTTTGGTCATGGTTTAAAAAAATTACAAACCGCATTATATGGTTTGGTTTGTGGATTCATGTTCACAGTTATAGTTCCAAACCGATCCGAACCGTATAATATATATAGGGCAAATTTCACTTAGACCCCCTGAGGTATCTGACAATGATAAAAAGTACCCCTCAATTTTCAAAAATGACAGAAACCTCCCTTACTTTACAGTTTGGGTTTCATTCCGTTAATTTCCATTAGTTCCGTTAGTTAAATGGACGGAAAATTTACGGAAATGTACGAAAAATGAAATCTTCAATTTTATTTAGTTCTACACCTATCTTAGGACTCTCATTAAAAGTCATAGAGTTAAAAATTAATTATGATCATTTAGAATAAAATAATTAAAAAAATAAAATCTTCGCACCGATTCAAACGGATTAAAAATTTGAGCACTTAAGTATTTGCTCTTCATTTGGTTCTATGGTTTTCTTAAAGCTCTCATTGAAAATCCTAAAGCGAAAAATTAATTATGACCATTTAGGATAAAATAATCAGAAAAATACGATTTTTGCACCAATTTAAACGGATTGAAAATTTGAGGACTTAAGTATCTCCTCTTCGTTTAGTTTTACGGCTATCTTAGTGCTCTCATTGAAAATCTTAAAACCAAAAATTAATTATTGCATTTTAAGATAAAATAATAATTTTAAAAAAAAGATCTTTGCACCGATTCAAATAGATTGAAAATTGGAGCACTTAAGTATTTGGTCTTCATTGAAAGCTCTGAAATCAAGTGAAAAGCAAAATTTTTAAATGCTCCAAATTTTAATCCGTTTTAATCGGTGCGAAGATTTTATTTTTTTAATCATTTTATCCTAAATGATCATAATTAATTTTTAACTCTAGGGCTTTTAATGAGAGCCCTAAGATAATTGTAGAACTAAATAAAATTGAAAATTTCATTTTCCGTACATTTCCGTACATTTTCCGTCCATTTAACTAACGAAACTAACGGAAACTAACGGAATAAAACCCAAACTGTAAAGTAAGGGAGGTTTCTGTCTTTTTTGAAAACTGGGGGGTACTTTCTGTCATTGTCAGATACCTCAGGGGGTCTGAGTGAAATTTGCCCATATATATAATATGTATAGTATATATATTTTAATTATGATTCACCAAATAAATATGGGAGCCTACTTTCCTAATTTATTGATTCTATTAAATCCACCAATATTTAGTTTTCCAATTCCTATTCCTATAATTCCTCTACTACGTACGTACAATTACCAAGACTAATTACCCTAACTTTCTATATAAGAAAACTTATCTCTATACTATATAAACCTAATGTACTAACGTAGCATCCATCTCTTGCCCAGCAACAATAAGCCATCTATCTTCTTTACCCATAGTTCTCTCTGCAATCTGCATGGCTTCCGTGAATATAAGGGAAAACAAATCCAGCTCTTACTTTATTTTTTTTGTTGCTATTTTTTTTCCAAATCAACAATAGTTTATTTGATTCTAACTTTTTTCTTCTTTCTTTTCTTGTTAGGTGTCAACTGCGGAATGAAATTGATTTTAATATAAGTTTTTTTAATTTATCTTCGTAATTTTAAGTACTTCAAATATTTTTTTAGAGATGATAACTTAGTTCAAAACAAACCGTGGTTAAAACCAAAACCGAACCATAATCTAATGGATTGGATTGGTTTGGTTCTATGCGTTTTGTGGGTTGGTTTGGTTTTCGAAATTTATAATCCGTAAGTATTGGTTTGGTTTTTGGTTTACTATAAAACCGAACCAAATCGGACCATGCTCACCCCTAGTCCAGCCTCCTCCAATCAGGGGCTTGTAGGGCTGTTACTTGAAACCAGAAAATCGATCGAAACTGGAAAAATCGGACCGGACCGAATTTTTTAAACCGGTTGAATAATTTCGATTAGATTCCGGAAAAAATATTTTTGATCCGGTTTATGTGTTTTAAAAATCAGTTGAAATCGGACCGGTTATATATATGTATAATATATATATATATATATATAAACACATAAGGGATGGGTTGAATTATGAATTTTTGGTTGATATTTTGTAGTATATATTGGTCTAATAAATATATTTATTATATAAAAACTGTTTTTATGGCTTAATTATGTTTTTATAAGTTTTTTTTTTATGTATTAAGCTCAAAATTGATTCTTTTTTGTTAGGCCTAAAAAAAATGGTTGAATTATAGATTTTTGGTTGATATTTTATAGGTTGAATTGTGAATTTTTTGATGTGTTGGGCCCAAAATATGACTCATGAATGAAAACCGGATAAATCTAATAAACCGGACCGGAACCGGTTGAGCCGGTCGAAACCGGAACCGGCTTATCTCAACCGGTTCCGATTTCTAAAAATCTCAAACCGGATAACCGATTTCGACCGAAAAATACATCCAGACCGGTCGAAACCGGACTAGTATCACCCCTAGGGGCTTGATTGGAAAAATCAAGCCAAAAATGGCTCGGACAGAAATTTGGAAAGTACGCTCTATTACTCCGGAGGTTGAAATGGGAAACTCCCTCAATCTTTTTTTTTCAACAACGATCCAAACACAACAATTTACACAATCTCTCACATAAACATGGGGCCCGCACATAGTAGTGCGTATGGAGCCCACATATATGTGAAAGGTTGTGTTTGAATTGTTGTGTGAGTATCATTTTAGTTTTTTTTTAGGAATAAGGAGAAACTCGCTCTCTCAATTTTAATTTAATGTAGGGGTGTCAAATGGACAGATTTGGGCCGAAATGCATAAGTTGCAAGTGGGTTCATTGACCCATTTAGACTCATTAATTATGAGTCTAATTACCCATATCCAACCCAACTCATTTATTTAAAAGCAAATCCGACCCGCCAATTAATCCAATTATATACTATATACTAAAATGACTAAAATACATATGTACACTAAAATGACCATATTACCCCTGTAAATTTAAAGGACTAAAATACCATGTACACTAAAATTACCATACTATCATTCTACTACAAAAATGACCAAATTACCCTTGTACACTTAATTAATAATTACCATATCGGTCGCTCTTAATTACCAAATCGCAGCACATCTAAGTGGTTTATTTTTTTTGTCTTTATTCAAATATTTTTAGTATTTGTTAGTTTTTTATCAAATTTTTAAATATTATTGCTTTGTCATGACAAAAAAAATCTAAAAAATAAAAAATTACGATCGAAATTCATATTTTTTTAATAAAGACGAAAAAATTGGCTTATTTTTGTTTTCATTAAAAAAATTTAGGTTTCGATCATAATTTTTACTTTTTAGATTTCTCCTGTCATATCGAAGCAATAATCTAGAAAAAAAATTAACGAAAAACAAATAAATGCGAAAAAAATTGAATAAGGACAAAAAAACAAGCCACGAACAAGCCAGCTTTCCATTCATAAGTTGAATTTTCCATTTGATCAGAATCAAAACTAGCCCGTTGCGAGATTTATATATCTTTTTTGTTGTCTTTATTCAACTTTTTTTCATATTTGATAGTTTTGCATCAAACTTTTGTGACTTAGTAATTGGTCTCGTTGAGAAAAATCGAAAAAGTAAAAAATTATGGTCGAAACTCATAAATTTTTTTAAAAGGACAAGAATAAGTAATTTTTTATTTTATTTTATTGACTTATTTTTGTCTTTATTCAAAAAATTATAAGTTTCGATCAAATTTTTTTACTTTTTTTATTCCTCTTGTCGAAAGGAATCAATAAGTCACGAAAGTTTGACGCAAAACAAAAAAATGCAAAAAAAATTAAATAAGGAAAAAAAATAAATCACTTTAACTTTTTAAATTTTAATGTTACGTTAGTTAGTCTAAGAAGATCGCAACTCATGGACTAAACGTAACACTTGATACATAGTTACAAGATACAATTCCATACTGCTTAAATATAAAATGACAAATCACAGTGTAATATTGGATTGCAACACCAAACGCCTTAAAACTTTTGAGTTGAATATGAAATTTTTAAACAGTATCAGAGCATGTTACATTCCACGACACGTTTTATAATAAATTTACAATTCACAATTAGCTAGAATGACA
>BPLS01028205.1:33272-45995 GCA_019656275.1 Rhododendron kiyosumense
TTCAAATCCGGAGCACATCATCTCCCTGTTCGAAAACAGGACGTACAAAAAATACAGAGCAAGAGAAACAGAGTTATGAAAAAGAACAGAGGCCAGTGATATAGAGAGGATAGAACCAAACAACCCCATTCCACCACGACCCATTTGTATAAAGCTTGGTTTGAGCTCGTACGCAATGCAATACAAGAGCAAACTGAAAAGTGCAACCCACATGGTTGTGGGGTATGTTTGGAATGGAGAATCGGTGCCGCCGGCGCCTTGGTATCGTAGTTGAAGGAAGTTAAAGAGGACCGAAATCAGAAAGGCAAAGACGGTGTGATGGGTTGAGGGCACGGGACGTTGTTGCAAGATGTTGTAGGATGTTATGTTGATGAATGCAACATTGATCCTTCCATTGAAGGTTCTGCTTGTGCTTTGTCTGAACATTATCAGAGAGTTGTCCGGTCTACAGTGGAGTAGAAAGGTGGATGGGATGGGATGGGAATGAGAGAGAGAAGTAGAAAATGTGAGATTTGTATAGCTGAAACGGGGTTGATTATGCTTTATGTAGTAAGAGTTAAATGGTGGAAAATTCGTCATACGAAATTCTGTTGCATCTTCTGAAATCTGAATGAATAAAAGGTGGAGCCCAGGAAAAACAGAGATTGTCGTTGCCAAGTCTGGGCCTGGTGTGAGTGTGGGTTCAGATCCCGTCCAGTATTGTACCCTCCAGTCCGGTCCAGTTCGGCCTTTTGTGGGCCCTTTTCGGGCCCACAACAATGATCGAAACCGTTCACATTTTAGAGCTCGTCGAGACCAACGACCATACCCAAAAGCATGTTGATCGGATACTGTTTAATATCATTTCAAAATGCATTAATGTTGTCTAAAAAAAGCTGTGAAACACAGGATTACAACCCTTCAACACATTTTTTCGAAACTTAATACATTTTGAAATGATACCAAACGGTTTCCGATCAACGTGATTTTTGGTTTGGTCGTTGGTCTTGACGAGCTCTAAAATATGAACGGTTCCGATTATTGTTGTTGGCCCGAAAAGAGCCCACAAAAGGCCGAACTGGACCAGACTGGAGGGTAACTCCAAATTGGACAGGATCTGACTCCGGTGTGAGGAGTCGGCGAGTCGTAGACTCGTAGTCTAGGGTGGGGCCTGGTGCAGCCGACCCTGGGGTCCATGGATTTTTTCTCTGTTCATGACCGAACCTATCGCTGGCTTTGTTAATACTTTTTCTCTAAAATACCTTCTTCTTTTTTATCAAAGAAAAAAACTGGGGCAACGAGCGTTGCAACCAAATCATTGTAATTTGTTCCCTTGTCACCCTGTACTTAGGTCGTGCTATAGTGACGGTTTGTTCTCATGAACAGTAGCTATAACTCGAACCGGAAATTTCACAGTGGGTAGAGAGCCCCTTTTGTCACGCCTTAAAAAAGTTGCTACGATGGTCGTCTCCTTCCACTCTTTTCTCTCTAATTAAAAAAAAAAGAATTTTGGAGAAAAAGTACTTACAAAGCAGCGATAGGTTCGGTCATGAACCCGAGAAAAAATCCGTGGATCCCCGGCTCGGCTGCACCAGGCCCCACCCCAGACTACGACTCGCCGACTCCTCACACCAGGCCCGAACTTGGCAACGACAATCTCTCCCACACGCTGCCCCCCGCCCCCCCCCCCAGACTACGACTCGCCTACTCTTCACACGAGACCCAAACTTGGCAACGACAATAAACTCTGTTCCTATCCTCATACGCTACCCTTTCAAAGTTCAAACATGTCGCTTTAAACCACTGTACAAAATCCTAAACCAAAGTTCGGTTAACTTATAAGCACCTTGACTAATGCTCTCATTGGGACGAATCATTAATTCAAAAATGAAAATAAATTCTATCTACCGCCGGTGTAAAACTCAACTTTTCCACTACCGCCTATTATAGGCCCAACCGAGTGTCTATTTTTGTGAGGGAAGTGCTACAATACACACCCCTTATTTGGGTGTGTATCATATGCACCCTCATTAAAATACACTAAAATGTTATGATTCCCAAAATGTTATGAATCTATTGCTAGAAAGTTACGAATCATATTGATGAAAAGTTACGAATTTTTAGTATAAAAGTTACGATACGAAATAAAATGTTATGAATGACCGGTCCTACAAGTAATTTTTCATGAGGTGGCACAATATGAACCACACAATGGGTGCATATGGTATACATTTTAAAGGAGTGTGTATTGAAGACTTCCTTTTTGTGATATTAACTATTCATATTTTAAGACCCGCAATATAGTATTGCTATACAAAAAATTAGCTTGATTGAAAGTCAATAAATATATAAAAATTTCAATTTTGGTTTATAAAATGGATGGTCTAATTTCTATCAATAATAATTCAAAATGAAATTGACAGGCAAATGAGCCGCTCCCCGGACAACTTGGAGGAAACTGCGCAAGTCTGATGAAAATAGGTTGCTGTGCTCGATTGGAATATTTCCCCAGGTATCTTTGAGGCATAGTTTGTATGGGGTGGGAATTTCCCACACGATATGAATTCGACATTAAATATGATAAGACATGATAACACGTAAAGTTAAATAGGTCTGATTAGAATTAAGAGAATTCTGACACGAACACGAGATGACATGACACGATGCCCGCCCCTAATTTGTATAGGAGTTATGGTTGCCTGCTTGGCATAGATTCATGTTTCTTTGTTTTCTTTGTGTATCGATCAGTTTTGTTTGGCCGTGGGTTTGAGTTTTTGAGGGGAGATGCTCCTCTGCACCTGTAATTGGTTTGTTTCAATAATTTTAATTACCTCCAAAAAAAAAAAAACTACAAAGACAACTTGATCTAACATCTGCTATCTACTAGGATCGTTCCCTTGTGCGAAGCACGATGAGGGAGCACCATATGATCAGTGGCGGATTTAAAAATTGTATACAGATGGATCACCATTTTAGAACGAGTCTTATTTATTTGAAAGTCATAGGCAAACTCACTCAATTTTTATTATTTAATTCGAAATGAGTTTATATATACATCAAATATTTTTCTTGTTAGTGTTAGTTAACATTTTTTAATCTTAACCATCAAAGGACTGTCTTAGCATTTTCCATTATGCATTTTCCGAAGACTGTTATTTCTAAAACAGTATTCATTTTTGAAGAAAAACTATTCTTTCAAACAGAACAATTTTTTAAAATACAATAACTTTTTGGAAATATTGTTAAGAGAAGGGAGAAGGTTAAGTAATAGTAGGATTCAACATGAATGCTAACCTGATGACGGGGGCATCATCCCGCCCACGGCGAGGGTTAAACTGTAAGTGTACTTGGGTTATTGGGTTATGTAGGAAATATCATGGGTGTGGGTTATTAGGGCAGTTGGATGACAAAAGAAATTGTCCAAAGCTTATAAACATGTAAGTGTACTTGTGTATTTATAATTTGAACTTAATTGTTCACACACATAATATATTTTAATTGTTGTCTTATTTTTTTATGTCTTCACAAGATTCTAGGTTGTATGATGACGATGACTTTGACGATGAATATAAGTGTTTTTTAAGTGAAATACGGACTTGATATAGACATTGACTTTGACTATGCATGATTTGAATGCTAATTTTATTTGTGTTTCAAAAACTATATGGGTTTGCGGATATGGAGATGAAATTGGTAAGGTAGCTGATGCATGGTAGATAATACATGTTATTGGTAGTGTTTTATGGACTTGGTGCCTGTTATTGGTAGTGTTCTTTACTGTTGCTGCTGTTGTTAAAACTGATTTCCAATCTTGAGTTAGCTGCCGATTAATGTTCTTTGGTTTGTTGGACTGTTATTCAATTGTGTTCCCCATATTGCTTGTCTATACAGATGAATCTGTGGCTTCGGGTTGCGGAATTGGTAGTCCCTCGTCAACTTATTCAATTAATAGCAAAACAACAAATCCTTGTGACAAGGTGAAAGAATAAGTAGTTGATTTCCTCCGCCGCATGAAGACAAATTTGGAGATTCATCGTCAAATTAATAAAGTGCTTGAGGGGTGTCCTCATGTAGATATCCATATCGAGTGAATAAACTGTAGAGGATGAAATTGAGATGGAGTTCTGTCAGTTGAGACAGAATTTTTTCAAGTAGAAGACAATTGCATCGATGAGCATAATCGCCGTTGTATGAACGGGAGCAATACTTTTGGAGACACAATTTGAATTTTAGTGTTAACTATGTTTTCCTATTCTGGAGTTTGATTGAAGAGTTTCTGAGTTTAATTGCTCTTTGTATTACTTTTCATGGTGCTTCTTGTGGATGACATTATGTATATGTTTGATTTGGAGGAATAATAGACAGAAAATGATGGTTTAATTGTTGGAGTCATGCTTGATCCATCACTGTAGTCTTCATTTCTGGTTTTTGTTTGCTTTGGTATGTCACTTGGAAGTTTGACATGTGGCTCAATTTGGATTATCCCTAAAGTTTGGCTCAATTTGGATTATCCTCACTTCTCTAGCCAAAGTCTTTTTTTTTTTTTGAAAAGACGTCAATTTCATTAGCGACAAAGTCAACGCATTACATCAGAGTCAAGAAGGAATTGCAAAGTGGGCGGAATACAACCCGAAGAGAAAATACAATTCCTGCTTAAACAATTTGCGGCAAGCCAATGCGCAACTTTGTTGTTCTCTCTACCGCACCAAACAAAGGACCAATTCCTAGAGCTAGCCCACTCTTTGATATCAGCCACTATAGCTCTGATCTCCCAAGGTTCAGAAAAATTGCATTCCTTGAAGCAATTGATAAGCTCCTTGCAGTCCGATTCAAAGATTGCTTCAAATATGTCCAACTCCATTGCTACGCTGCAAGCTATTCTGAGAGCCCAAGCCTCAATGCTAATAGCCGAAGTTGCGGTCGTTCTTCCCATACGCCAGAATTGAGCTGTTCCACCACTATCTCTCGCGATAACGCCAAAGGCAGCCAAGCTGCGGGAGGATTTAAAAGCTCCATCAATATTAAATTTAAAAACAGGGGAGGGGGGAGGGGTCCACCTATTCTCCCTAGCCTGTCGTGTGGTACTAGTTTTAGGACCCTTAAACAATGCAAGCAAATAATCACGAACACCCACAGAAGCTGCTTCAATTGTTTCCTTCGGATTCAGAGGTTTACCCGAAAAGATGAAGGCGTTCCTAGACTTCCAAATAGCCCAGCACTGATGAAAGATAACAGCCATATCGTCCATTGTAGTTTCCTTAGCCATATTTCCGCAAAGAAGGTCTTCCATCCATCTAGATGTTGAAGAAATCATCATATCAACAGTCCAAAAAGATTTCCCAATACCAAACCACACAGCTCTTGTCCAAGGACATCGAAAAAGAGTGTGTTCAATGGTTTCAGGCTCAGCATCACAAATAGGGCAGATGGGTGAGGGGGCACATTTACGCTTGAACAAATTAGCTTTACAGGCAATCCAATTATGGACAACTTTCCACATGAAATGACAGATTTTAGGCAAAGTTGGAACAGCCCAAAGCCTAGTCCACATAGATCTAGGAGGAGAATGAGAAGTGGACGCTTGAGTAGTCTTCGAAGAGGTATTCTGCTTGACTACTTGATAGTAGCTAGATTTAACCGTATACTTCCCAGACTTGTTGTGAGCCCAAATAAGTTTATCCTCCTTCCTGACAATGCTAAGAGGAATTTTGGAGATGGCTTTAACTTCCTCTTCTGAGACACATGTGGCAAGCCTTTCCAAATCCCAAGTCTGATTCTCTTCATTTATGAAATCAGCAACTTTGTTCCAAGTACAGTTGGGAGGAGGGTTGCTTACCAGCCTGTTATCTGCATAATTATGG
Source organism: Rhododendron kiyosumense (assembly GCA_019656275.1). Taxonomy (NCBI): domain Eukaryota; kingdom Viridiplantae; phylum Streptophyta; class Magnoliopsida; order Ericales; family Ericaceae; genus Rhododendron; species Rhododendron kiyosumense. The sequence goes on from BPLS01028205.1 coordinate 39,113, forward strand.
ACCCATTTATCATTCCAGAACTGCACAGATTCGCCATTACCAACACTCCAACGTATGCCTTCCTCCAACAAGCTTCTACCTTCTAGCATGCTACACCAAACCCAAGATGGAGACGCTCCTTTCTTTGCATTCCAGCATGAAAACTCAGGGAAATACTTCCCTTTCAATACTTGAGCCCACAGAGCATTGGGGTTTTCACTAATTCTCCAGAATTGTCTAGCAAGGAGTGCATTATTAAATGAAGCAAAGTCTTTGAAACCTAAACCGCCCTCTCCTTTTGGAGAGTTCAGCTTCCTCCAGGCACCCCAATGGATCGCATTTTTTGATTCAGAATTCTTCCACCAAAATCTACTCACCATTGCATTTAAATTAGAACAGAAAGTAATAGGAGCTTTGAAGCACATAAAAGGATACACTGGCATATTCTGAATTGTTGACTTAATGAGGACTTCTTTGCTAGCATGGTTTAAATGATTATCTCCCCACCCCTGGATTTTCCCCATAACTTTGTCATTGATGAAGCCCAGAGCTCCTTTCTTTGATCTTCCCCAATCTGTTGGGAGGCCCAGATATTTGGCTTTGGGATTCATTTCCTCCATACCAAGGATCCCCTTAATTTCCTCCTTTAACGCTGGACTGATATTTGCTGAGAAGTATAGGCTAGATTTTTGCACATTAATTGATAAACCAGAGGCTTCACCAAAGCACGAGGCCAAGTGCATGAAATTTGAGCAGGAGGTGGCTTCAGCTTCCAAGAAAACCATTGAATCATCTGCAAACAAAAGGTGGGACACCACTGGGCACTTTCTCTTCATTCTAATACCTCTTAGAGACTTGTTCTTTATGGCTTTTTGAATTAGAACTGAAAATACATCAGCAACAAATAAGAATAAGTATGGGGATAAAGGATCCCCCTATCTGAGCCCTCGGTTAGGAACCACATTACATACTTGACCCCCATTAGCACAAATAGAATACTTAACTGTACACACACACTGATAAACCCAATTGATCCACACCTTATCAAACCCGAGCTTTTCCAACACTTTGAAAAGAAAATCCCAGCACACACGATCATAAGCCTTATTCAAATCAAGTTTAATAGCTACCGAGGCCCTGTTGCCCACTTTTTTATGCTTGAGGTGATGGAAAACTTCATGAGCAACAATAACGTTGTCCTGAATTTGGCGGCCAGGTATGAAGGCAGATTGTTGCTCCGATATTAAACCATGAATGAAAGGCTGAAGACGATTAGCTAGGATTTTAGATATGATTTTATACACAAAGCGACAGAGACTGATAGGGCGGAGATGACTCATAGACTCTGGATTTCTCACCTTTGGAATCAAAGTAACATTGGTATGGTTGAGCTCTTTTGTGAGAGATCCAGTTTGGAAGAAAGAAATAACAGCCTCCGAAATATCCCTCCCCACAATATCCCAATATTTTTGAAAGAATAGACCTGGGAAACCATCTGAGCCAGGGGCTTTAAGGGGCCCCAGTTGAAAGGCAGCCAGGTAGATTTCCTCATTAGAAATTGCTTTAGTAAGAGAAGAATTAGTGACAGGGGATACAATAGGATCAATGAGACTAAGAATATCATCAAAATTTCTAGCAGCAAGGGGGGAATAAAGAGATTGGAAATGAGATTTAATGATACCTGCAATTTCGTTAACCTCCATTTTCCATAGGCCAGAATCATCTTTAAGCTTCACAACTTGATTTCTTTGCCTTCTCTGAATAGTGCTCAAGTGAAAGAAACGGGAGTTCTTATCACCCATTTGAAGCCATTTAATCAGCGAGCGCTGATGCCAATACATGGCATCCTTTTGCCAAAGGTCCTCCAACTTGCCTTTAATAATCTTCTCTGTTGCTAAATAATCCGGATTGAAGCTCAGCTCAAGCTTTTTCTGAATCTCCACAAGTTGATCCTTAAGGGTAGCAATTTGGAACCGAATGTCTCCAAAAGTTTGACTGTGCCACACCTTCAGCTTCTCCTTGCAACCCCTAAGCTTCTTGCAAACTTTCACCATTTTAGTGCCCTCATATTCCATCGCCCAAGCCTCCTCAATAATTGGTTTACAGCTTTCTTCAGTTGTCCAAAAGGATTCAAACCGGAATGGCTTCCCCACTTTCTGCAGCGGGAAGGAAGTATTTAGGATGAGTGGATTATGATCAGACCCGATAGCAGCATCTACAAAAACCATAGCATGATTATGCAGTTCCCGCCATTTCGCATTGGCGAAGGCCATATCAATACGCTCCATAATAAGATCACCATCTCTTCTGTTGTTTCTCCAAGTGAATTTAGGACCCTTAAATCCTAGATCAACCAACCCACACACCGAAAGCATCCCATGAAAGGACGTAAATCTCGCTGGATTAGGACTATTGCCACCCATCTTGTCTTCAGAACTTAAAATTTCGTTGAAATCACCAATACATAACCATGGGAGAATCTCAGTACGACCAATTTCCATAAGATCATCCCACACCTGATCTCTCCTTTCTCTATTAGGGCTGCCATAGATGAACGATGCTGCCCAAACAGAGGACTTGGATTTATCAGAAATTATTGTATGGACAATATTTTTGGATGAAATTTCAATGTCGATATCCACTTCAAATTTCCACCATAGAGCCAAACCCCCAGATAGTCCAACCGGATCAACATAAGAAGCAGAATTAAAACCTAATTTACGGCGGATGGTCTCCAGAAAGACCTTATTATTTTTGGTCTCCATTAGAAAGACAATGGAGGGGCGATTTTTACGCACAAGATCACCTAAAGCCTGGGTTGTCAAAGTACGCCCAATTCCTTGACAATTCCAGGTTAGGACAATCATTGATCAGGTGGCTGTTTAGGGCTAGCCACACGCCCGTCAACCATAGAATTAGTATCCATCTTACTCGGAATCGAAGGAGGGTCCATCTCCAAATTGGTAATAGCTTGCTGCACAGGAACATCACGAAGATTGGATTCAAAAGCAAACAGATCTTGTGTATCCCCATAATTCTTCTTAGCCGAGCTATTGGAACCCCCCCTCCTCACACTCTTCCTTGGACTAGGATGTTTAGGCTTTTGGATATGGCTGGATAGCTGTGGAGGCGCACAAAGGCGGAGCAATTTGGATCTATTGGAATCAACTGGATCTTCAGTGGACTTTCTTTTGATTGATAGCTTGTGAAAGACAGTGGCAAGAGATTTATCCAGATAAGATGAGTTGGAATGGGTAGTTTGAGTGAGGACAATATCTGAAGTAATGGAAGAGGGGGGTTCCATCGTAGGAAAGTTGGGATTTCTAATTGGACTGTCATTAGGGCTAATTTCCTTAATAAGAAATGGTAAGTTAGGATTGTGGTGATCAACAATGGGTTGAGAGATGTTGTCGGATGGTGGGCTATCAGTGGGCTCGGTAACAAAATAAAGAGGTTTTGGGCTAGAAAGGTGGAGATTGTTTGGGCCTGAGTTTTGAGAAAGGTTAGGAATTTGGTTAACGGATCCCAGCTGTATCGGAAGAGGGTGTTTTGGGATATCCACACTAAGAGAGGGGGAGCAGATAAAACCTTCAGAATAATTTGTCGTGGTCGTACCTGTCTCCTCAATAAGGCCACCACGTGTCGGCTGGAGGATCAAACCCGTATCATCCGCGCATATTGGCCTCGCTCTCACGACCTCCTGCTGATTTTCCATGACGTTTGTGCTCCTCTCACGCGCCTCCACTTGCTCGGAGCTACGCGCTTCATTGTCACTCTCCTGTGCCATCAAACTATGGCTAAATAGCTCCGGCACACTGTTTTCCACCACCCGCCGACCAAGCTGCTCCGAAACACGATTTTCCGCTTCATCTACTTCATGGTGAATCACCTCAATGGGAATTTGTGATCTTCTGATTGCGTTTGCTCGAATATCTGGGCCATAACCAGAGTTAGAGCCACCATCACGAGGAACGAATCTACAACTCCGGTTGTCATGTCCAATCCTTCCACACGCAAAACAGAAATCGGACACCTTCTCATACTTGTAAGAAATCCATGGATCTTTCCTCAAAATAGATTTTGTTCTGAGCCAAAACCCTTTGGGGATGGGTAGCTCCAGATTAATATTCACTCTAACCCGAAGAAAGCTCCTATCCAGCATAATCCCATCAGGATTAGTCTCAATGGCAAGGAGTTTTTGAAAGCGCTTACCGATAATTTCTGCGTTTGCTCTGTTCATCTTCCCAATCGGCAAGCCATGTATCTGAACCCAGAATGGGGATACAGAGAAATCATGGTCGGTAATGGCGATTCCATCCATAACTGGTTGGAGAACCATGAGGCTATTCATGATAGACCAAGGTCTTTCAGCAAGGACCATCTCTTTATCCTCATTCTCCTCGAAACGGAATAGAAATATGTTGTTGGTCCAAGAAGTAACTGAGAAAGGAGATCTGGTTTTCCACGCCGAGGTACAAATATTGGTTATGGCCGTGGTATTAAGAAGTTTAGGATTAAGCACTTTACCAACAAGGCAAAGGTTACCCACTACCTCTGTCTCACCAGAGCCTTCTTCAAGATCCAACACGTCAGATTCATCCATTATAGAGACTCCACAGATGAGGAAAAGGGCGAGAAAAGGAAAAAGGGAGGGGGGTGGGGGGGTTATAGGAAGAACAGGGGGGCGTAGATGAAGGGTATTAAGAAGAACCGAGGAGGGTGGAGCTGAAGATGAGGTGCGATTGAGAAAGACAGAGGAGAAGAGTATGATGAGAAGGGACTGATTATGGAGGGTGAGATGTAGGAAAGAAACAGAAGAGAAAGGAGGCGGAGGGGACCCTATGGATAACGCCAAGAGTAGAAAGCTATCATGTAGAGAGAGAGACTCTCATGTAGAGAGAGAATCTAAATTCATAGATCTAGCCAAAGTCTCAAGTGTTCATTATCAAACTCTTGTGTGTCTTTGGCCAAAAGGGTACGGAACTATGCCTAAATGCTCCTACAAACTACAAGGAAAGCATAGCCCAAGGTCTACCTTTACACAACACGGATACTGACACGCTCAAAATCAAAGCAAAAACACAAAACATTACCATTTTCAAACAAATTCCTCAACTTTCATTACAATTGACTTCAACAAAAAGTTTTTGAGAGTTAGAAGCATCAAATGGACTGCACATCTATCAATATCCTAAGGGAATGTAGTTGAACTCTCAAAAAGCCTCCAAACCCCCGATCCTTATTTCCTAGCTTTTCCATTTTGTTTAAAAAGAAAACAAATACCCACGTTCACATCCCTCTCACACTTCCTATATTTTCTATTAAAACAAAAAAAAGAAACCCCACAATCTTTTGTTTTTTCATTTAAAAAAAACAAAAAACAACTGCCCTAGCCTTTTCACTTCTCCAATTCGGCGGAAAACAGCCACCCCACGTTCACAGCTGCTCCCGCATCCATCTCCCTCTCTCTTTCTCTCTCTCCACATTCCTCAACCGCCACCACCCCATGCCTCTCTCCCACACCCCCACCCCTCACTCTCTCATGGCCTATGAATACCCCATCTTCACTCTTCTCTCTATCTTTCACAGATTTGCTCCGCCGCCAACCGTCATCCTGCCCCACGTTCTCGATAGAACAGTCCCACCCCCGCCCTTGACAGAAAGGTAGGACTACTCCTACTTCACTCTTTTACTCTCTCTTTTTTGTATTTCCCCATCTAAAATCCTCTTTTTCCTCTATTGTTTTTTAGAAGCAAGGTTCAGAAGAGGCGAGGAGTCAATTGTTGATTACAAGCCTTTAGGGGTTTCTTGAATTCTACCAAGTTGATTTTCTCTGTGTTTTCGTAGACTTAAAATGTTCAGAGGCGACTGCAATAGTTCGATTCTATTTTTTTGCCATAAACCTTGGCGAAAATGTTTGTTTTCCAGAGAATGAAAGAGTTTTCTGGGTGCAATCCGGGTATAAGGTCGTACAACTGTTTGTTGAACGCATTCGTTGTGGGTAACCAGTGGGACAGGGCAGAATTGTTTTTTAAGCACTAGGTAAAAATGGGTGTGTCTCCCGATTTGGAGACTTACAATGTCTTGGTTAAGATTTCGTGCAAGAAGTTGCGATTCAGTGAGGTGAGGGAGTTGTTGGAGTGGCTGTGGGGACTGAAGCCCGATGTTGTTAGCTACGATACGGTGATTAACGGGCTCGCGAGGGGGGGGGGGGATTTGTCGGGCGCGTTGAAGGTGTTCGACGAAATGTCTTAGAGAGGGATGAGTCATGAAGTTGCAGACCATTCGATGTAGTGTCATTACTCTCCCTCTCCTACGCATAGAATGGGTCGCTAGATTTGGTTTTTTTGCTCCTACAAACACCAAGACATTTTCAATTTGAGGCAAATGGTAAAATCAAAATTTTACCATTTGACCGTGCTTTCCTTTTTGACTTTGGTCTAGATTTGTTTTTAGGAACTTAGACAAAAAAAAAGTGTGAAGGTTTAGGGTGCCTGGCTGTTTGTTATCTGAGTCTCTTCATGTCTACGTTGCTTTGATTTAAGTCCTGGTGTTTGGTTCCACGTTCCCACACTTAACCGTTTGTTTTTTTAAAATAAAATAAAACACCCTCCTGCCACTCTCAAAATGCCAACTACTGCCCCACTATCTAAAAACTAGCGTATGTGCCCGTTCGATGCATGGACACCGTTCAAACCCTCCAAACCTCCAATCCTAATTTCCTAGATTTTCCATTTTTTTAATTAAAAAAACCCACGTCCCACACACTTCTTAGATTTTCCATGGAAAAAAAAAAAAACCACGCCACTACACCTTAGTACAACCCACGTTCTCTCCCCCTCTTCGCTCCTTAACCGCCTCAATCCCATGCCTCACCCCTATTCCTAAATTTCCCATTGCCACT
>BPLS01028205.1:55995-66159 GCA_019656275.1 Rhododendron kiyosumense
GTTTGCAAAGATGGTGGAGTACGTGCTATCACTTTGCGACTACAAGTCAGTTTTTGTCTTTTCAAATTAAAGGATTTTGGGGATGACGGACACTTATTTAGGATCTGGCCCTTAGACATGTGGGTCTTTGCAGTTCAGTTCAATGATTAAAGAAAAAAACTCGTTGAATAGTATATATGTTGGATGTTGTTGAAATTAGGTGGAGGATTGAGATTTGGTGTGAATATTTTTTGTTTGTGCACGAGCTTCCTTTTGATTATATCAACAAAAACTGCCACTGTATTGGTCTCAAAGTAATCAGAATGAGTGGCGTAGCCAGGAATTAATAATAGTAGGGGCACTTTTTAAATACACTTCAACCAAAAAAAAAAAATTTCACACAGAGTAATTAGCAACACCAAAATAATAAAAGAATGCTTGTGCTAAAAATAAATAAATAAATAAGCTAACACATTTACTAAGGAAGGTAGTAATTTCATAAACTATCAAAACAAATCAATTATTTGAATTGTCTCAATGGACCAAGTCTAATAGCAGTTTGATATGCAATAACTAAAATGTTAATATTCAACAATCTTGATCCAATAAAAAAAATGTGCTTTTCTTTTCAAATTTTATGCTTAAACGTTTATTTCGTCATGTGTTGTGAGTTCTATCAACAAAGACAAGATTACTTCTAAAATTGTGAATAATTAATGAAGTATAATGCATATAACCCATGGTTTAGCCACTTATAAATTTGGACATTATGTATTGAGGAGTTTTAAATGGTGAGTGGTGACTCTCTTTTTATTCATTAAACATCTCACTTCACAAGTGTAGTGGAATTGTTGTAATATTGGAAACAAAGAGTTGAGAATAAAATGTATACAAAATGTATTAAAGTGATTAAACAAAGAAACAATTTTAGAAGCCAATTACAAGAAAAAATACAAAATCTGGAAAGAAAAAAAAAGAGAGAGTATACAGTGGGGGCGCGTGCCCCCGCTTGTCCTCAAGTGGCTCCGCCACTGAAATTCAGAATTGAGAAATATATATCTCAGTTTCATGGTTATGTGATAACTTTTATTATCATTGGTATTTCCATAATGAATTTTGAGACATTTTTTTTTTGGAAAAATGATGGCTCAGGACGTGTTTTGATAATTAATACATTTTAAAGACATGCTAAGAACATTTGTTAATGAACATGTCCTTGGCGGGTATTAATTATCAAAACACGTCATTGGCCGTCATTTTCCCTTTTTTGTTCTTTGGGTACAAGAGAATCAGCTCATCTTCCACGTAGATGTGCATGTTTTGTACAACCTTACTGTGTTCTATTAATTTCCTTACGATCTCTAAGTCTGTTAGGATTTGAAGTAATTTTCACTTCTTGAGGATGTTTTTTACTTGGTTTGTTTCTTTAAAAATAGAAGCTTATATTGTTCTCTCTTTATCTGTTACTTTTACATTTATTTTTATGGAAAAAATTAGGAATATTAAGATATTAAAAATAGTTTTTCCAATAAATTCCTTACATGATCCCAAAAAAATTATTGCCACATGGAAAAATTATAAAATTGGTTTTACATAATTTTACATCCATTATGGATCTCATTTTGTAGATTTTTTCAAGTAGATTTCAGAAATATAAAATTTATAAACATTGAATTTGTACAACAAAAGTTATATACTTTTTGTAACAACCCTGATTTTCGGTCAATAAAAATTTCGTTAAATATTTGAATTTTATTACTTGGATTTGCTTTTAATTTCCAAAGTTTGTCAAAATTACGTTTTTGCCCTCAAACTTTCGTTTCTTTGCGCTTTAGTCCGCTTAGCTAGACTAACTAGCTTTTGACCATCCGATTGGATAATCTAAGCTAGGAAGTTACCTAATTACTTTTCCCTAACCGCAAATTGACCTTTTTGCCCCTCGTGAACCATTTGAACCTTTTGAACCCTAGACTAAGAATTGAATATTCTTTTTCTTTAAATTATTTTGGTTATATTCCTTGTCCATTGGACAATAAATGTTAGAGAAACTATTATCCATTGGATAATAGAAACCTCATTTGTTTATATTAAAAGTTTACTTGATTAAAGTACTATGAATAGTAAAAAGTAACTTTTTGATTACTTTAAAGTACCTTTTTGGATTTTTTTTATTATATAATCTCCCTAGCAACTATTATCCATTGGATAATAAAGGTTAGGGTGGTTATTATCCATTGGGTAAAAGGTTCATCTTTCAACTTAGTACATGAGTTGATTACTTTAATATTTTCTTTTTAACCCCATGTGCCAAAGTACCAATTATTTTAAAATAAAAGTTGCCTAGTCACTATTGTCCATTGGACAATAGAAGTTAGGGGATTTATTACCCAATGGATAAAAGGGTTAGTCTTTCACAAAGTACAAGGATTTTATTAAATAATCAAGTCTTGGATTTTCCCATGTGATTTTGTGCATTTAAGTATTGGGGTAAATCAAAACTCTAGATTTCCTAGAATACCTTTTTACTTATTTTATGTTAGGGTTTTGATCCTCCAAGATCATTTGGTACATGTGTATATATATATAAGTACTTGGTTGGTTAATGCCTATTTATTAGTTGTTAGGAAAATCCTAGCCTTTAAAGTCTATATTGATCTTTAGTACAAAATACCATTTGTTTAATTGTTCTTGCACATGCATATATATATATATATATATATATATATATATATATGTGTGTGTGTGTGTGTGTGTGTGTGTGTGTGTTTGTACCTTGAGAGAGAGAGAGGGAGAGAGAGAGAGAGAGAGAGAGGCCGGAGAGAGAGAGAGAGAGAGAGAGAGAAAGGAGAGAGAGCCGAATGGGAGAGAGGAGGAAAGAGAGAGGAAGATTGGATTGTATTTTCCATTGATCTTTCTTTGTACTTGAAATCCTTGGTGTATCTATTTTTCATTGCTAGGAAATCACCTCCATTGTACTCTTGCATACACCTTGCACTTGTTAGAACCCTTAGATCTTGTACCAATATCTTTCTTGCCCACCAAGGATCAATCCTAGCCATCCAATTGATCCAAGATCAAATCTTGGTACAACATAGCCATGCAACCCTAGGATTTTTCCTTGATTTGTGCTTAAAAGTTGGATTTAATTAGATATACTTCTTGGACACCTTGCAACTTCTTGACCCTTTGATCATGTACCATTACAATCTCAACCCTCCATTTGATCCAAGAATATCACCAAGGTACAAAAATAGCCTTACAAGTCTAGGATTAGTTTTGATCTTTCAAGATTCATTGCCAAGTGTCAAGGTGAGACTTAGAGAGGGAGAGAGGAGAAGGCCAAGCCCTTTGCCTATAAATAGAAGGCCATTCCAAGCCTTTCAAAGCACACCTCAAGCAAATAGCTCTTCCTTCTCTCTAGAAACCATTTTCTGTTTTTCTGGGCAGCCACTGTCCCGTCCAAAAATCCCCAGTTTTCTCCTGTTTAGAGTAGTTTTTAGGATCAACTTCCTTCTGGAAAGTTGTAGAGCACTTCGAAACCTTGAAGTTAGGCTCAAGAATCACCCCAATCGGTGATAAGCCCTCGATAGTGTAAATTAATGGGCTTATCGATACCATTTTTTGTCCCTCGATCGTGCATAAATTACTTTAATTAGATGATATTGCGCGGAGTTAGTGTTTTTGGCCCTTATAGGTTAATCGTGTCAATAAGGCGTTTTTGTAGGCCATGGATAGCCCCAAGCGTGTCCAAGTACCCAAGACCGCATGGCACTCCGCGACCGAGTCCCAAAAGTCATGAAAAGAAGCTTTGAAGCATACTCGGGATGTCCAAGGGTCAAGGGAAGTAAGGGAGATGTGAAGATGTTACCCAAAGCAATTTATTTTCCGACCAAGCGAGGGTAGAATCGTCATATCTTTTGATGTAAAAATTACTTTTGATCCAAACCACTTGGGTTAGAAAGTAGACTCAACAAGCTTTCCAACGGTTCGAAAAACACCCAAATCCGAGTTCGGGAGTGTCCGGAGCGAGCCCGCGAAGTTCAGCAAGTCAAAGGCAAAATCTGTGAATAGTCCTACCGGTAGGTGAATAGTTCTACCGGTAGGAAACCACTCCAGCGAGCCCACAACTCTGCTCCGAAGAACTCCTACCGGTAGGAGGTCAATCCCTACCGGTAGGAGCCCAGTCTGCAAATGTTTCGGTGGCAATTTTACAATTATCTTGGATGGGGGCTATATATACTCTTTATGCACGAAATTAGGGGAAATTCTCCTTCTTCCCTTTCTCTCTCTACCTCCCTCCTTAGGTTTTGCCTCATTCCTCCATGGATTGAGCTTAGATTTCCTTTTTCCATGTAATTTCTTCAAGAATCATGTAAGTACTCTTAATTTCAATTGATGTTTTAGTTGTTAATTTCGTTTTTCTCCATGTTTCTAGCATTTCTTTCATCTTTCTTGCTTAGTTCATCTCTAATGGAGGGGTAGCCTCCTTGGCTTGGTCATGGGGTGATTTTCTACCCTATGGCTCGGGTAGTTTAATGGCTTCTCTCATTTTTTGTGCTTAATGTAGTTTGTGAATGGATTAAGTTCTTATCTTTATGTAACAAAACCTAGGGTTGTTAATCTCTTTGATTATATGTAGGCAAGGACTTAATCTCTTGCCACATATAATGCTTGGAGCTATGTCACTCTAAGTGTTTGCCAAAATGCCTCAAAGAACTTGTTAAGCTCTAATCTTTGGTCTAAACTGAGAGATGTTAATTTCTTTGATTGGGTGTAGACAAGTCTCTTGGCACACCCAATGCTCGGAACCATGGCTCTCTTTGTGTTCGATAAAATGCCCAAACGAGCTTTCATCCATTTCCAAACCCCATTGTATGAGTTAAACTTGATTTTCATGGTTAAATCATCCGAGTGAGATCAAATGACAATGACTCTCACTTGAGTTATCAAAGAGAAGTATTGAACGGCCTAAGTTATGGGCGAAATGAACCCCTCGACCTTGCTGCTTTAATTTTTAGTCAATCTTCATTTTCAATTAAGTTAGGAGGTAGAGAGAATTCCACCACTCAAAAGTTGGCCGTCTCAGTGCCAAATCTAAAGGTTGGCGGTCCTAACGCTAAAAACCCTTCGTAAAGCAAACCTTCCGGCCTAGCTCCATTGGCTCCCTGTGGATTCGATCTCGGACTTCCGAGTTTATTATGCTACAGCCGACCTAGCCCTACGCTTGGGGCGTTCTTATTGCAACGCACATTAAGGTCGCAAGCATTTTTGGCGCCGTTGCCGGGGACTCAATTGGTAGCTAACTTGGAGGTACTGCTTTACACCGCACTGTAAGTATTCCATCTTTTGTTTTTAATTTTATCTTTATTTTTGAAGTAGAATGGCAACCGCCAGTGTTGTTAGTGCTAAGCCGAGCATGCTTCAAGTGTTGCCCCCTTTTCATGGCTTAGCTTCTGAAAATCCATGTGCGCATATCGTAGAACTTGAGGAGCTTTGCATGAATGATAAAGTGGCCTTATTTCAGATATTCCCATCATCTTTGAAAGATAGGGCTAAGAGTTGGTTTCATTCATTGAACCCAGGATCAATAGTTACATGGCAAGATATGGAAAATCAATTTTTTAAAAAGTTTTCCCCAATTCATGAGACTCATATGCTGCTACGTGAAATGATAAATTTTTATCAACTTGATGAAGAGTCTTTTGCGTGTTGTTGGTGGCGGTTTAGATATCCCATACTCTATTGGTCGCAACATTGCTGTGAAACAAGGCACCTTATTCCCATTTTCTATAAGAGTTTAAATTCTACAACGCGTCAGCTTGTAGAAAAGATGGTTAATGGTGCATTTTCGGATAAAACCGCTAGTGAAAATTGGGATTACTTTGATCAATTGGCTGAAAGTTCAGAATCTTGGGTTAATGATGTCAATGTTGAAGATGCCAACTTAAATATTGAGGAAGAGGGAATAGAGCCAATTATCATTATTGAAGAGGTTGGTTTAGATTTGAAAAAACCCTCAGAATTAGGATGCCATGATGAGTTTAATGCCCAATGTTCTCGTCATGAGAATTCTGTAGATGTTGTTGGCACTCCTGTTTTGTTTGCACCATGGCATGATTTTGTTGAAGTTGAACTAGTTGATTTTCTTGGTGTTGATGACTTTGATTTGGTTTACCATCCTTACATTGTCGATTTTGTCAATAGTCTGAAAATCAATCTAGTTTGGAATGCGCACTTGGTTGAACTTAAATTTTTAAAACGACTTCGGCAATTGCGCTACTCAAAGTATCTTATTTTGTGGTATGGCCGAATTCAATTTTTGACCAAGATTTTGGAGTGGAGTGATGTGCTCATGGTAATAGCTCTTGATGGCATAATCAATGTTCGAAATCCATGTTTGGCTGAAAATGTTTGAACTTGGCATTCTATTTTTATTTTACTTTTTTCCTTTCTTTTTCTCTTTTGATGGTCTGGTATAGCCACCTATCTCTAGCTCAAAGTTGTTGTATGACTCGTTCTACTGCTCTTTGAGTGAGAGATGGGGAGAAAAGTAGTACCCGTGCAATCGCGTGAAGATTTGGTGGATTTAATTTTAATTGTCAATTTTTGGACTTGGCTAACATAGCAAGTTGGTACTAATGTCGTTTGTCTCCAAGTACATAGTTGGTTCTAAAGTTTTTTGCAGGAGTAAGCCTTGGAAGAAGTTCCGATGACGAAAGGAGACAATGGCGCAAAATCCTCCAACTTGGTCGAGGTATAGGGTGGTTGACATTCCACCCCGTCGGTACATTTTTGTTCTCCCTTTCCTTATTTTCAGTCTTTTTGCATCGAGGACGCTGCATATTTCAAGTTGGGGGGGATAGATTATATATGGTTTGCGTTTTCGATTTTGCATAGAAAATTTTAAAATTTTTTGTGCAATTTTCCCTTGTAATTAGTAAACTCCAGTGCTAGATACTTAGATTATGCTTAATCTTCCCTAATAATGGCAAGAGTCGTCCACCCTGTCGAATTTGATTATGTGTTGAATCCACGTGCATGCATATATGTGAACTTTGTTGAACAAATTGAGCTCCAAGGTGTGTCAAGTAGTATGCATCGCTTAGAGTTGAAGTTCGTTTTGAAGCATCCCATGCTTGTTTGTCTCTTTCTGCACTTGCGTAAATAATATCCGTTTGTTCATACTTGAGTAGTTTAGATATCTTTTATGCATCATATTGGAGTTGATTGGCGTACGTAGGAAATGATACGAGGCAATTTTTGCATGATAAAACCACAAAAGAGTCCCCTTGTCCTTAATTTTGAACCGAAGTCCGAGTCTCCGTTTATTGCTCAAGCTTAGGGAACCGGATGTTTGGAGGGTTGTGTGAGATTGTGTTTCAATGATCTAAAGTGGTTTGGGGTGGTGTGAAGGTGATAGAAATGGTTGGGATGCAAAAAGGGCGAAGTATTGATATGTGATTCTCTATCTCTCCTCTCCTACTACAAAAGTTAGAGCCCAAATTCTCATCTCCCTCTCCAAAGCTCTCGAAATTGGCCCCTCAATCTGTCTCACTGCAAATCTCACCTCAAATGACCTTAATCCTCAAAGAAAAATCAAACAAATGCTATAAAAGAGCAAACTCTAATTCAAAAGAGGGTTGACTACTATGATGAGAGGATTGGTTAGACCTCCAGGCTAGCATATATTTTAGATGAGAAAGAGTCCGATGAGAAGGGGGAGCTCGAGGCTCAATACTATGAGGAGCCGGATGAGGAGGACAACTAGGTGTGGTGAAGTCGGTGGTAGTAGTTCTAGTAGGACATAATTAGTAGTTTTTCTTTATTTTTCATAACTTTGTTTGGTGTTCGGCCGGCATGTGGCCGTGGTTGGGTAGTTTAGGGGATGGTAGTGGCCAAGGGTGGTAGAAACCAAGCAGAAATTTTATGGCCACTACCCTTTTGGTTTCCCTTTTCTTGGCACCAAGGTCATTATAAGCTGCTAAAGTCCTTAGTTGATCCTAATGTACGCTCGTTTAACTCCTTTTGATGCATGATTGATATTGAATGCTAATCTACTATGAAATTTCCGTTAGCTTAGTTTGTCTGTGAATAATTGTTAAGCTCTCTTTGTCGGCGCTCTTTTGATTAGCATGCATAGCTTTTTGTTTCTTGCTATTGCGGTTTTTGCTAGCGCTTATCATGGGATGTTCTAGTTTATTACTTCGTTCAAGTTCATATCAAAGTACGTTCTTTTGAGTCCTGGAATTGAAATTCAAGGTGGATGTGTGTTGCTTGGCCGTTGGCATGATTTGTTCACCTTAGTTCATTGTATGCACGTATGTGGGTTGCATGTGATTAATTGAGTTCGAAGGGGTGTTGATTGTGGACTCCTGCCGTATCCTAAGTTGAGCATAGTTGTTGTATCTTGTTTCGGGGGAGGATTGCATAGCATTAGTCATATACTTTTTGTTTAAGTTTGCTAGGGACTAGCAAAGTCCAAGTTGGGGGGTGTGATAAGCCCTCGATAGTGTAAATTAATGGGCTTATCGATACCATTTTTTGTCCCTCGATCGTGCATAAATTACTTTAATTAGATGATATTGCGCGGAGTTAGTGTTTTTGGCCCTTATAGGTTAATCGTGTCAATAAGGCGTTTTTGTAGGCCATGGATAGCCCCAAGCGTGTCCAAGTACCCAAGACCGCATGGCACTCCGCGACCGAGTCCCAAAAGTCATGAAAAGAAGCTTTGAAGCATACTCGGGATGTCCAAGGGTCAAGGGAAGTAAGGGAGATGTGAAGATGTTACCCAAAGCAATTTATTTTCCGACCAAGCGAGGGTAGAATCGTCATATCTTTTGATGTAAAAATTACTTTTGATCCAAACCACTTGGGTTAGAAAGTAGACTCAACAAGCTTTCCAACGGTTCGAAAAACACCCAAATCCGAGTTCGGGAGTGTCCGGAGCGAGCCCGCGAAGTTCAGCAAGTCAAAGGCAAAATCTGTGAATAGTCCTACCGGTAGGTGAATAGTTCTACCGGTAGGAAACCACTCCAGCGAGCCCACAACTCTGCTCCGAAGAACTCCTACCGGTAGGAGGTCAATCCCTACCGGTAGGAGCCCAGTCTGCAAATGTTTCGGTGGCAATTTTGCAATTATCTTGGATGGGGGCTATATATACTCTTTATGCACGAAATTAGGGGAAATTCTCCTTCTTCCCTTTCTCTCTCTACCTCCCTCCTTAGGTTTTGCCTCATTCCTCCATGGATTGAGCTTAGATTTCCTTTTTCCATGTAATTTCTTCAAGAATCATGTAAGTACTCTTAATTTCAATTGATGTTTTAGTTGTTAATTTCGTTTTTCTCCATGTTTCTAGCATTTCTTTCATCTTTCTTGCTTAGTTCATCTCTAATGGAGGGGTAGCCTCCTTGGCTTGGTCATGGGGTGATTTTCTACCCTATGGCTCGGGTAGTTTAATGGCTTCTCTCATTTCTTGTGCTTAATGTAGTTTGTGAATGGATTAAGTTCTTATCTTTATGTAACAAAACCTAGGGTTGTTAATCTCTTTGATTATATGTAGGCAAGGACTTAATCTCTTGCCACATATAATGCTTGGAGCTATGTCACTCTAAGTGTTTGCCAAAATGCCTCAAAGAACTTGTTAAGCTCTAATCTTTGGTCTAAACTGAGAGATGTTAATTTCTTTGATTGGGTGTAGACAAGTCTCTTGGCACACCCAATGCTCGGAACCATGGCTCTCTTTGTGTTCGATAAAATGCCCAAACGAGCTTTCATCCATTTCCAAACCCCATTGTATGAGTTAAACTTGATTTTCATGGTTAAATCATCCGAGTGAGATCAAATGACAATGACTCTCACTTGAGTTATCAAAGAGAAGTATTGAACGGCCTAAGTTATGGGCGAAATGAACCCCTCGACCTTGCTGCTTTAATTTTTAGTCAATCTTCATTTTCAATTAAGTTAGGAGGTAGAGAGAATTCCACCACTCAAAAGTTGGCCGTCTCAGTGCCAAATCTAAAGGTTGGCGGTCCTAACGCTAAAAACCCTTCGTAAAGCAAACCTTCCGGCCTAGCTCCATTGGCTCCCTGTGGATTCGATCTCGGACTTCCGAGTTTATTATGCTACAGCCGACCTAGCCCTACGCTTGGGGCGTTCTTATTGCAACGCACATTAAGGTCGCAAGCA